>LR753250.1:0-10940 GCA_902729485.2 Mus minutoides
TACATTAACTGGACTAATCATGCAAATATATGAGCCTATCAGTGAGCCTATTCTCATTTAAACCAGCACATATATCAGTGATACAGTCGGCTTTTTCTTGTCCTCAAGTAGTTTTATTTTAGTGTGCTGTTTGCTTTAGACTCTTCTATATCCTAGCAAATATCATGATTAATATTGTTTGTAGAGTAGTCACTCAAGTGACAGTAAAATAAAGACATTTTGGAAAATCAAGGTTCGAAAGAATTTAAAATACAGCATACATCCCTCCAAGAGTCACTAAAGGTTGTCTACTTGAGGGAAGTAAATGTGAATCTAGATGGCTGTGTTCAGAAGCCACTGGCGAATGCACATGTTGAGAGGTTATGTTGCATATCCAATTACTCACTTTTTAAACCACTGGGAAGGTGGAGACAGATCCCCAGAGCAAGCTAAACCAGCCACATTGGTAAGCTCTGCATTCAACTAAAAGGCCCATCCCGATGAGTAAGGTAGAGAGTGATTGAGAAACACTCCTGACTTTAATCTCAAGCTTCCAAATGTGTACACACATACAACCCAAACAACAAAACTAATATTTTAAATTAAAATTTACTTTCTCTGGGTTTTTTTTGACAATTACATTCTTCTGCCATGTTTTTTTTTAATTTAAAAAGAGATTTATTTCTATTTATATGGGTATTTTGCCTTCATGTGTATTTTACCTTCATGTGAGTCTGTGTACTATGTTTGTGCCTGGTGCCCATGGAGGTCAGAAGAGGGCATGGGATCTCCTGGGACTGACAGACAGTGACATCCCATGTGGACACTGGGAACTGAACTGAACTCTTATCCACTGAATCATCTCTCTGGTCCCTTAACTTTGATTTTTTTAAACACTATTTTTGTATTAGATTTTTGAAAACTTCATACAATATGTTTTGATCATACCCCCCCACTCCTTTAGCACTTCCCAGATCCACTCCCCCATCCCTTCTTTGAAGGAACACCAGGTTGTGCTTCCCAGCTATTCTTGGATGTGTGGTATTCACTGGATTGCCTTTGGCTTACCAGGCCTACACTTTTAGAGAAAACTGGTTCTATTCCTTTGAGAAACTATCAGTTGCCAATAGCTACTTGGCTAGAAGTGAGATTTCATGTTCACCCTGCCCACCCCACCCCCCATCTCCATGTTGGAAGTTGATCTGGCTTGGGCTATCATGCTGTCATAACCACTATGAGTTCTTACTGCAGCTGCCCTTCTCTGTATAGTAGATACTGTTTCCTTATAGCTGTCTTTGTAACTTTGCTTTATTGAGGTATAATTTATATACAATAACGAGTCTACGTCTTAAGTGTATAGTATGGTGAATTGTGATAATATATTTGCTTATAATTATACCTCATATCAAGACTCCAAAGATGGACTTAGAATGGGAGGGGAAGGGCCACCAGACCTCTTTATTTGCTCTTCTTTCCTCTATTTTTCTTTAAGATTTATTTATTATTATACATAAGTGCACTGTAGCTGTCTTCAGACTCGCCAGAAGGTGTCAGATCTCATTATGGTGGTTGTGAGCCACCATGTGGTTGCTGGGATTTGAACTAGGGACCTTTGGAAGAGCAGTCAGTGCTCTTACCCACTGAGCCATCTCTCCAGCCCATGGATCTTTTTCTGCATTTCTGGTGGCAGCCACTCATTTTCTGCACTTTCAGGTGGCAAATTAACCACAGATGAAGAAGAAAAGACCAAAGGGTTCCATGTAGCTGCTTGAATAATTTTTTTCCAGGGATTTTTTTTTCCCCCATTTATTTCCATTTCAACCAACATCAGATGTTCTTCACTTCTCTTTGACAAAGTAGAGAAGGAAATGATTGGACTTGATTTGCACTTGAGAAAATTTAACGCTTTAGAAGCTTTCCCTTGATCTGTGTATCCTTCACTTTGCCTTCACCTTAGTTTGGGGTTCCACTGGGCTCCACTGAGCTCTCGGAGGTATTTTGGTGACTGGCTTTGAGTTTTTCTGAGCTATTTTGATCCTGTGTGGCTCTTTGGGCTCCTTGCCCTCTTGTATGACAGGCTTTGTCAACTTAAAAGGCTTTTGAAGTTGTGCTGTGCCACTGAGGTTCTGCTGGGCCACTTCTTTTAGGACAAAAAAATCAAGGTTCTGAGGAGGTCTCTATGGAATGGCAGCTAAGTGGGGCTATATGAGACGACTCCATAGGCGAAGGTACTTGCCACCAAGCCTGACAACCTAAGCTTGACACCCAGAATCTACATGATAAGAGAGTTTCAAGACCCTCATGTTGTCCTCTGACTTCTACACAAGAAAAGTAGAATGCATGTACCTGCACACACGCATACATATACAACATAAAGATGTAATTAATATATTTAATTAAGTTTTTTACTATCTGTGCTCTCCAGGGACATTCCCATCTGACTAGTCTTGTATAAACTTTGGTTTCTAAGCAGCAATGAGGACAAGAGATGGAAACAGGGTTAGACATAATGGGATCAAGGACCCTGAAAGCAAACAGTTTAAATTCTTGTCCTTGGCCAGAAGCAGATGTCTCGGGTTCTGTTCTGGCTGGAGGTTGGTAGGGCCAGACTGGAGCTAATAAAATAATTTATAAATGGACTTGACATAAGCAGAGGTCTAAGGAACACAGACTTTGTATTTTTTCCAGTAGTGACAGATGTTACAAATTAATGGCATGTTATGTCATTAATAACAGGGCTATTCCTTGAGCATATTTTTCTTGATGTTTATAAGGTAGCTAAGATGCTGCTACTTTTGACATAAACATATAATTTGTGTACCTGTAAATGGAGGAGACACTTTTTCCTTCATACTAGCATTGGAGTCATTGGTGAGTTTGGGAGACGGGACTGAAGACTCCTCCGTTGATTTTCTTTTACACAGGTGTTTAGACCAAGGCTGTGGATAAGGCAAGGGATTTGCGTATTCTGTCTAAACAGCAGGAGAAATGGAGATCTCTTAGAAAGTGTTTCTATCTGTATTCTCCCCGCACCCCGTCCACTGAAATAGGGTCTCATGGATTCCAGGCTGACCTTTAGCTACTTTTATTTTTTTTAAAAGATTTATTAATTTAAATATATGAGTACACTGTCGCTGTATTCAGACACACCAGAAGAGGGCAGCAGATCCCATTACTGATGGTTGTGAGCCACCATGTGGTTGGTGGGACTTGAACTCAGGACCTCTGGAAGAGCAGCCAGTGCTCTTAACCTCTGAGCCATCTCTCCAGCCCCCTTTAGCTACTTTTAATCCTCCTGACTCCAGTTCTTGAGTGCTGGGATTGCAGGTATGGTTCACTCCATCCACAAGTTTATACTGCACTAAGAATCAAATCTAGAGGATTGTGTACACCAGCTACATGGCCTGGGGATAATTTTTCACATTTCTAATATCTAATTATGATAACTACCACCTATGTGGTTCTTAAAATACTATTTTTCAGTGCTGGGAATTGAACCTAGGGCCTCATGAATATTAATTAGACAGGTGCTTCACCATTGAGATAACCCTTTGGAGATAAGTACCTTTGAATATGGCGTTTTATATAATCCATCCCTTAGGCTGGTGTTATCATTAACACTTTATGAATAAGGAAACAAATCTGAAAAGATTTGCCTAGGTTTGTGTACTAATTGTTATTTCCCTTGTCAATAAAAGTTGGACTTCATATTCATAAAAAAAACATTTTTCTAAATGTAACTGAAGTTCAAACTTCATTCAAAAGGAAATGATCCAGCTCTGTTTTAATTGAGTAGGAACAACAGCAGAACGGTTCTGAGTAGGGGCCAGGAAGGTGGAATGATAGGGCATGGCACTGCTCATCTTCCTCTGGCCTCTGCCCACTTGGACATGGATGCTTAGGACCCCTCCACACAGGTGCATATATCAATCACACATATGCACACTACACATGTGCATACACATACCATAAAACAACAGCAAAACACAGTTCAAGTTAAAGGGATAGGCAAGGATTTTCCAGAAAGGAATCTAGTATAGAGAAGGTAATTTCAAAGATGGACATATGAGATTGTGTGACATTAAAACCACTTCTGCACAGCACATTGTTCCAAGTGAAGAGGTGGTCTGCAGAACGGGAAGAAGTATTTGCTAACTATGCCATCAGGTGGGGAACTGATATGTAAAATTCATAAACAACTGTAATAAACATCAAGAAAACAAGCCAACCAAATAGTAAATAGGTGAATAAACAGAATAATTTTCAAAAGAAGAAATACAAATGACCAATAAATAGTTGAAAAAGTGTTCCTATCCTTAGCCATTACTTAAATAAAACAAAAATATCTTTAAGATTCCATCTTGCTGGTATGGCCCTATTGCTTAAGACAGCACCTACATGCACATCTCATTGAACATAGAGAAACTGAGCTGGTATCTAACCAGAGCCTTCACCCCTACTGAACAGTGGTCATGGTACTGGAAAGAATCCTGCATGCTATCAGAGTAGAAAGGTAAACACCAAACTCACTATAAATGCTTCCATATAACAATGGTGGCCAGCGTACATGATACACTGGTGCAATCATGGTACAGAAGTTGTGGGTGTAACCAACTACTGTCTGAATGGATTCTAGGCCTATTCTATGAAATGAAACCCATACTTGACAGCACTTCAGTGGCCAAGAACTTGAGACTAGATAGCCCAGGGACCTAGAGGAAAGCCAAATACTACTGTTCTGATAAAGGAATGTAGCAATAAATGACTCCTAATGACTGCTATATTTGTAGATCCGTACCTTGCTTAGCCATCATCAGAGAAGTTCCCTCCTGCAGTAGATGGGAACAGAGACCCACATCTGGACAATGTGCAGAATGAGAGACCTTGTAACACTCACTTCTAAATGTGATGTCTCCATCAAATCCCTCCCATCAAGAAGAGGAAATATTGCCACAGAGGAAGTAGAAAGAATGCAAAAGCCAGTGGGGATGGAGGACTCTAAGGAAACCATGTCTTCCTGACACAACAGACCTGACATGCATTATAAACACATAGATATGGGAGCAGCATGCATAGGGCCTGGCAAGTACAAGCTGGTGGGCTCCCAGTACCGAGGGAGAAGTGAACATAATATCCCATCAATGACCAGGAAGCTATATCCAAGTGATCACTGCTCACAAAGGAAAAATTGTCTCCAATAGAGTCTCACTTGGTATTCAAACCACATGAGAAGAGGTCCCATGCCCAGCAGTAGATGGCCAACTCAAAATGAACTCAATGGTGTTTTTGGACATTTTTCTGTCTAATGTTTTGTCTGAATCTTTCTTCCTTTCCCTCCTTCCTTCCTTTCTCTCTTTCACCTTGCTGGTCTTTTGCTTATATATTATGATTTCTGGGGTAAAAAAAGGTTCTATCATACCCTAGTCAAAATAGCAATTATGAATAAAATCTACTTTTAGCAAATGTTTATGATATGGGGAAAGAGGAACACTTATACACTCTTGGGGGAATGTAAATTATTATAGGTATGATAGACATTAATGTGGAGGTCTTCCAAAAATTTAAAGATAGAACGACCATGTGACTGAGCTCTTCCATTCCTTTGTATCTGCTCAAAGGATGATAAGCATTGTACCACAGCGGTACTAGAACATCCATACTTACTGCTACCCTACTCACAATAGCTAAGAAACAGAATCATCCAAGATATTCACCAACAGGTTATTGAACAAAGAAAATGTGATGTTTAAGCATAATGGAATTTTGTCCCTCCATGAAGGGAAAGTAAAGATTCAGACATAACATTTGCAGGAAATGAGTGCAATGAGAAGTCTTTATGTTCAGCAAAAGTAAGCCAGACTCACACAACTACTAATCGTTTCTCTCATATGCAGACTCTTGTTTTAAATTGCGTGTGTGTGTATATACGCGCGCGCGCGCGCGCGCACACACACACACACACAGAAATCATACAAGTTAAGATTATCATGATAAGAAAGGAAGAGATCTTAAGGTGGGAAGGTGTTTTAGTTAGGGTTACACTATTTCTGATAAAACACAGGACAAAAAAAGCACACTGGGGAGGAAAGGTTTTATATAACTTACACTTCCATATTCCATTCACCATCCAAGGAAGTCGGGACAGGAATTCAAGCAGGGTAGAAACCTGGAGACAGGAGCTGATGCAGAGGCTATGGAGGGTGCTGCCTACTGGCTTGCTCCCCATGGCTGGCTCAGTCTGCTTTCTTGTAGAACCCAGGAGGTCCAGCCTGGAGATGGTACCACCCACAATGGGCTGGACCCTCCCTATCAATCACTAACTAAGATCACTAATCACTAATCAATCACTAAGTGACAGGTAAGCTGGGTTTTATGGAGGCAGTTTCTGTTTCTGTTTTTGTTTTTAAATTTATGTATTTATTCATCATATTAGTGCTCTATCTGCATGTACACCAACATGTTGGAAGAGGGCATCAAGCCCCATTATTGATGGTCCTGAGCTACCTTGTGGCGGCTGAGAATTGAACTCAGGACCTTTGGAAGAGCAGTCAGCTATTAATTTCTGAGCCATCTCACCAGCCCCCTTGGAGGCAGTTTTTAAATTAAGTTTCCCTTCCTTCAGATAACTAACTCTAGCTTGTGTCAAGTTGACGTAAGACTAGTCAGTATAGAGGCTACAAGAAAAACAAAACTAAAAATGCACAGAGCAATGGAACGCATGTCATATACATGTAACATGATGAGCCCACAGCTGACTCTGTATAGAGTAGCTCTATATTCTACTCAGTAGGGAATCATTGAAGACTCCTGCTCTAAGGTCACGAAGAAGAGAAGAATCTCCGCTTTGACCAGTTTTAGTCAACACAGGACTAGAAGTCCCAGGCCAGAGCTATCAGGCAAATGAAAGAAATTAAGAGTATCCAAATTGGAAGAAAGGTAGTCAAGTTGTTTCTATGTACAGAAAACAAGATCTTACTTATAGAAAAATGCAAATGTTTCAACAAAATCCCATTAGACTTAGTGAATAAGTTTAGTGAAGTGGTCAATACAAAATCCACTCACAAAACTAGCCAATAAAGCTGAGAGAGAAATTGAGAAAGCCATTGTATTTGTGAGAGCTGTAAAAAGAAAAAGAAATAGCAAATTTTATCAAGGAGAGGGAAAAAAAAGACATAAACACATCACTGTTGCAAAATGGTTTTGTGCAGTGTGAATTCAGATGCTGATTTCTGCAGACATCTGGCTACAGTCCTGAGGATGGCAGGGGTCAAGCATTTCCTGTCTCGATGTTATGTAAAAATTGTTTTCTAACACCTCTGATTGGTTAGTATAAGAGCTGATCCAATTAGCTGAGCAGAAGAGGAGAGGAGTTCTGATCCTAGGCTGGGGATTGTAGGAGTTAAGAAGGACCACGAGAGATGAAGGTATAGAGAAACCACAAGAAGAGAGCAGGAGGATTTGCCGTGAGGTCATGATGAGAGAGACACACATGGAGCAGAGCAAGCCAGGGCAAGACCAGATGCCGGTAAAAGACAATTTGTCAAGGTATTAGCTGTATAGTTATTTAGGAGCAAAAGGGGTGCTAGACACTCCTACCCCCACCACCCCCACCCACCCCTGCCAAAGACTTGCTTTATACAGCCTGAAAGGGAAAACATCCTACGTTCTCGAATTGGAAGAATTACTAATGTTAAACTGTGTCCATACTGTCTAAAGCAACCCACAGATTTACCTTATTTAGCTCCCAGCCACACCCAAGTCTATGTATAAAACCCCCCAAATTTTATGCTACCACCAAAGTACCTAAATGGCCAAAGAAATTGGCCAAAAGGAAGAGAAAAAGCTGGAAAGAGCAGAATACCAAAGTTCAAAACAATCACAAATCAGGCATGGCAGCTTACATGCAATCCCAGGGCTTTGGGGGTTGAGTGTTAGCACCTTGAGCCTAGTTTGGGCTACAAAAGAGTGTCTGTCTTTTTTTTTTTTTTTTAATTAGAATTAGAATTATGTTGCAACTCTATACAGGCTTGCCTAACAAGAGCCAGGCCTGGGTTCCCTGCCCCAGCACAAAAGGAAAGATTAAACTCTATTGTTCTAGACCACAGTGAGGTGACTATAGTTACATATTTCAAAATAACTAGTTGAGAGCATTAGGAATGTTTCTCAACACAGGGAAGTAAATGTTTGAGGTGATGGATATACTAATTATCCTGATTTAATAATTACTCATTTTATGTGTGCATCAAAATATACATGTATAACTGAACGTAGTTATTATGCACCAGTTAAGTCCATTTCAAAGAACCAGGCCCAAATAGATTGATGGATGAGTTCTTTCAAACTTTCATGTAGGAAACAAACAAACAAACCAACTTACCAACTATATAAAGAGCCTGTGTCATTAACTTAAACAAACAAACAAACAAACAAAACCCTTTTCAGTTGTTTACATGATCGGGGTAGTCTTAACATCAAAGCCTGAAAAGATGATGTAAAAACCTACACTCTAATCTCACAATGTTAAATAAGATGCTAATTAACACTATACAAATTAATACTTCAAATGAAGTTATATGAATGCAAGGTCTCTAAGAGATAATATTTTTTATAATTCATTCCTCAATGAGCTAAAATGGCAGGAAAACGATGTAATTTTTATGTTACTGTTTCAGTATTTGCTTACTTGCATGTTTGAGAGAGGGTCTTCTTATGTGATCCAGGCTGGCCTTGATGTTGCAATTCTCTTGCTCCTGCCTCTCCAGTGTTGGGACCACCACGTCAGGTCCAACATACTATAAATAGTATACTTAATAGCAACAATACTATAAATGGGTCTGTGTTTAGATGAAACCACTATTATAAATAGAACCACAATAAATCTATACAAATCACCATTTTAACACAATTTTAAAGTTTATGACTGTAAAACTAACAACCAATAGCATAGCTGAGTTAATGAACGCAGTAGTCTATGAACTGGTGAGAGTGACACCCAGTTGGGGTGATACACAGTTCTATGATTGCAGCTCCTTGAGAGACTGAGGCTGGAGGATCACAATTTTGAAGCTACTCTGGGGCAGCATTTTATTCATGTTATTAGCCTCAAAACAAAAAGTAAAAGAGGGTGTATGTTTGGGGGTGAGGTCTAGACCACTGGTAGAGCACTGCCTACCATGTGCAAGTCCATATATTCAATCCCTAACCCATGCCAAAAAAGAAAAAAAAAAGAAGAAAAAGGCGACATCCATCATTGTTTATGAATTTTTAGAAAGGACGGAATAATGAACTAGAAATAACGATGTAACCTGTACACTCATGAAAACACACACATACAGACACACACACACACACACACACACACACACACACACACACACACACAGAGACAGAGACAGACAGAGAGCACACAGGCACTTACTTGTAAAAGAGAAAAGAAATTGAGCAAATACACCAAACCGAAAATGCCTTTGGCAATTCTGATTCACCATGAGTAAGCAGTCTCTTATCAGGAATGCCCTGCCTCAGATAAGAAATAGCACGCACGCACACACACACACACACACACACACACACACGAGTTCTGTCTCTCTCTCTCTCTCTCCTCTCATTTAGCAGAGTGAAAGAAAATGGTGACAAAGGTAAACCACTGAATTCGGTCTAACTGATTTGAAGAGAGTGAAGTTGGCATTTATAAGAGGTTTAACTGGACAGCAGGCTGCAGCTGGCCTTGAGCATACACCTGATAGTAAAATCCACTGGCCAGGAAAAAAAAACAGGACAGAGTTCCGGGCAACCAAAGCTGCTGGAAGGTGATGGGGGGAAGGCTAGGAAGAGAAAGCCAACAGGAGGGTTTCTGACCAAGTCTCTGGCTTACTCAGATCCACTCCATTTGGGGAAGACTATAGTCAGCCAGCTAAGATGGAAATAAGTAAGCTAAAATACGAGCTGTTTTTTAAGAGAACTTTTGCCTTTTCAGTGCATCAAGGGGACAGATAAGACAATGTCTTTGAAGGTAGGGAACTGAATGTCCTAAACACAGCACTCATGACATTCAGCAAATCCAAGTTGATGTATAGAGAACCAGAAAAATGAAGTTTCAGGCAAAAAAAAAAAAAAAAGTTAAATGAGTATAGCCCTAAGGTGATCTGGATATTCAGAGATTTAAATTTTTTTCTTGTGTATAAAATAATGGGTTTTGCCGGGTGTGGTGGTGCACGCCTTTAATCCCAGCATTTGGGAGGCAGAGGTGGGTGGATTTCTGAGTTTGAGGCCAGCCTGGTCTACAGAGTGAGTTCCAGGACAGCCAGGGCTACACAGAGAAACCCTGTCCCAAAAAACCAAAAAAAAAATGGGTTTCATTTTGACATTTTCATATGTGTATACATGAATTTTGAACCATTTTACCATTACCCTGCATTGCTTTCCCTCTTCCTCTTTCACTGATGCTTTCCCCCAAATCTTAAAAATGTGAAAATTATAAGACTAAAAATAAGTAACAATTGAATTTAAAATTATCTCTGGCTGAATTTAAAACAAAGAGATATAAAAGCAAAAGTTTAGGAACTTACAGATAGAATACTGAAATTATATATGTATATACACACACACACACATACACACATACACACACGCATGCACGCGCGTGCGTATATGAATCAGAAACCTGTGGAACAATAACTATACACATGCCTGAGGCTAGGGAGAATGGACCAGAATAATATTTGATGCGATAAAGCTGGTATGGTTCTTTATTTTGGCAAGACACATGAATAGTGAATTCTGGAAGCTTAGTGAAGTCTATGAAGAATCACACATACGGGGGCACAGAGTTAAACTGCTGAGACTCAGACATCAAGGAAATACTTTGAAAGCAGTGTGAGAAATAAGATACAGGACCAACAACTCAAACCCGTGCTCAGAAGAGAACACAGGAGATGTGAGGCAAAGGATGCTGGCACATT
>LR752697.1:0-12332 GCA_902729485.2 Mus minutoides
GTAAATGGTATCTTGGGTATTCTGTTTCTGGGCTAATATCCACTTATCAGTGAGTGCATATCATGTGTATATTTTTGTAATTGGGTTACCTCAATCAGGATGATATCCTCCAGATCCATCCATTTGCCTAAGAATTTCATATATTCATTGTTTTTAATAGCTGAGTAGTACTCCATTGTGTAAATGTACCACATTTTTTGTATCCATTCCTCTGCTGAGGGATATTTGGGTTCTTTCCAGCTTCTAGCTATTATAAATAAGGCTCTAACCCCATAAGCCAACTCTGAATCATTTTTGTCAGTGTTCTTATTTTTTTAAACTTCTACTACAATGGGTCATTAAACTCTGAAAACTTAATAGTTTTTTTTTCAGCTGAACATTTCAAACTCTTCCAAAGACTTAAAAACAAAATGGCCTAGATCATCAAAGAACACTGCCTTACGATGGAACCCATTTCCATGTTAATTTCGTGTTTACTTCTGTGTCAAATATCCTTAGAAAAGACATCATAGCACAGAAAAGTTTGTATTAGCTTACAATTTCAAGGTATATTCTAACATTTTTAGAAATTCGGTGCAGGAACTCAGTCACTTCATATCCACAGTTAAGAACAAAAAGAAAAATGAGTGTATCAGTGAAGTCAAATTTCATTTTTAGGAATTTTTCTCCTTTATACAAAGTTAAGGACACACACTATGGAATGCTGCCACACATAGTAAACTGTATCTTACACAAATTAACAAGAAAAATCTCTCAGAAGTAAACCCACAGGCCAACCTGATTAAGACAATTTATTAACTGAATGCTCTACTCAAGTGATTCTTGATTTTTGCAAATTGACATTTAACCACTTGTAAATGAAAATTTAGTTTCTTCCAGAGGAGTGTCACTGAAGATACCAATGACTTAAAAGTAGGCCCTATGCCCAGTGGTATAGAGCGCCAACAGCAAATGAATTGGATGGCATTTTTGGAGGTAACTTGTCTCAAACATAAGGGTTATCAACTTTTTCAAATTTTACCTTATTGTTGTATATATATTCAGTTAACATATAATATGTATGTATATGCATCACAAAATGCTCACATACATATGTGTGATTTTAAATAATCTTATAAATTTATATATATATATATATATATATATATATATATATATATATATTCATATATATGATTATAAATATTCGCATATACCAGTATATGTGAATATATATAAACATATATTCTCATTTTAATCCTCGAATCCCTTGTGCATATATTATGGTTTCCAGTTTAGTGTTTTTTCGATTCCTGAGTATATGAACAAATGTGTCTCTGCCTCTTGTGCCTTATCTTGGGCTCTTTTTCTTCTGTTTAATTCTTTTGTATAACTTTTGTATTAGGTTTTTATTATTTTAATTTAGTTTGTTATTTTATTTGTATCTCTTAGAAGCCTGTTATTTTTTCTCCTAAGAGAAAAAAAAGTGGGTGGATCCAGATTGGGGGCAGGAGAGGGAGGTAGGAAGGAACTCAGAGGAGGGGAAGGAAGGGAAAAACAGTAATCAGAATATAATATGTAAGGAAATTATATATACTCAATAAACATATTTACATTTAAAACTACCATTATAAAAGATGGCATTGATGATACTATTAATGGTAATACTGTACTTGCTTGAAAATGTGCATGAATTACTTGATTGTCACTGAACTATTATTATAATAAAAGATGAAAACTCTATAAATCTAAAATGAGGTCTAATAAATTCATTGCCAGTAAAGGGTCACATGATGTCAGTGGAGTACATTTTAAATAACAAACATAGCACAGATTGGCAATAAATTTTAATGTGAACATGTGAAGGTTGCATCTCTCATCTGGTTATCAAGCCCCTTTCATCCATGGAATAGGAGGACTGCTTAGTGAGGTAGAGAATAACATTTAGGGTAGTACAACACCTGGCCTGCACTATGGTCTTTGGTCATCCATAAGTGACATTTATTGGCTCATTGGCTCTTTTACAAACATTACTCTCATAAAAAAAATGAACCCAAACTAAAAAGAGAAATTCTCTGAGTGATTTTATTGTAAGTGTTCCTCCCATAAATGTGTTTCCAACTGCAACAGATTTAATGTTTCATAACATTATGCTTTTATGTAGTTGGAACATTTCATTTTCATCTTTCTATTTTCTGCCTTAGAAATATTTTTTATAGTTAAATACAAATTAGACTTTGAATATCTAGGTAGTTAAGATGCAAAATATACTGATTAAACCTCACAGATTTTAAATTTACTTTTTCTGTACTATCTCGAGGCCAACTTCATGTTTTAATAGGACAAATTATATTTATCTCATTAAATATATAATATTATAAGACACATACACACACACATACACACACACACACACACACACACACACACATATATATATATATATATATATATATATATATATACTAATATATAAGATATATAGTAAAGTAATTACTTAGTAATAACATTGTGTTTGGATATAATAACTTTTGAAAGTTTAATATAAAAATAATAAAAGAATTGCACTTTAGAAAATAAACTTGAAAAACCATATGTATTAAATATTTAAAGGAAATTCACAGTAAAATATGGAAAACTTTTAAAAGTTATAATGCTTCCTAATAAATAGGGATGTTTTTCTGGAATCTCTGCCAATTGAGAACATATTTTGCAATTATCAACAAAAACAGAACTGTAAAAGCTTAGGTAAGGAATACTAAAAGTCGTGATCATTTTCTCTAATTCAATGACTAGTGCTATATCCAAGATGCCTGACAATCATATACATATATTAGTGACATTGAATTTATAGCCTATAGAGAAAAGAGTTTGAGGGTTTCTGCTCCACAAAACCTTTATTATCACTGACTGAAAAAAATGAAGAACTTAAAAAGGTATAAATATTGTAGACTAAAGAGGCCGTTTATCATCTGCTATTTACAGTATACAGACACCAGACTTTTGTATCATAAAACAATAGATAACAATTATACTAAGAGTGGTTTTAGTATTTTCTATACAACTACCCAATATCATTTACTACAAAGTAAAATAAAGAGGTAAAGTTACTACCCTTAGACGTTTTGATTTCCTTAAAACCACATGAAGCTTTAGAGTTAGTAATGAACATATCTTGCGTTTAAACAAACTATTTACTATTGCCTCCTTTTGAAATATTTTACCTTAAAATCTTCCTTGAAAACAAAGTTCAGAAAGAACACAGGTTAATGCAACTCCTTGGACCGTATACAGAAGTCTGAGCTACTTATGAAGGATCATCTCATAGCATTAGCCACATCTCATTGTCACAATACCTTGGTTTCTGGAGAATTTTCCCTCGAGTGCGCTGCTAGTCAACCCATCAAATTAATCTTAGTGACAGACACTGGCATCAGATCTAGTCAATGTGTGCCATGTAGAATTTAATTAAGGCAACAACAAAGGACTCTACGCAGAAGGATGCTGTCAGGGTACAGAATTGATAGGAGTCATGCTTCTTAGAAGCCCAGAGGAGCAAAGATGCTTAAGCATCATGCCCTTGCAATGGGCATCCTCCTCCTCAGAAGGTGGAAGTGACTACAAGTAGCAGCATTCATGGGAGAGAAGATATGTATAACTAGGCTCCTTTCCTCTATTCCTCATTCACAAGATAAAATTCCTTATCTTCAAGCATTTGTTCCTACATTTGTAATTTTCAAGCAATAAAATGTGTCAAAAGACATTAAGTGTATGCAAATTAAAATATTAGCAATAGAAGATAAATTTTGAGGTATTAATTTATATTGTGTTTATTTTTTTTCTTCCAAGTACATTCTGTTTCCAATAATTAGTATTTTGAGTTCTTCTATGAAAAATGAACAAAAAGGAAAAATATTATAGACAGAAAGATTAGAAATTCTGGTACTTTTCTTAGTTGGAAACAAACAAGATAAACAAAAAAGCATTCTCCTACAAATCCTGGGAAAATGTACAAAAGAAGCAAACTTATAGTTCCCCTCAATACAAACAATGATAAAAAAACAAAAATAACTTTCCATTTAGACTTCAGTCTTAGGTCTTTATACCTAAATAAATAAATATACCATTTAGATCCATATCCTTTGAGGGAAAAAGGTAAAGAATAATAAAAGCTATATGATTGATATTGATATATTTCTTGAGAAATGACTTTTCAAAATAAATTTGTGAGTTATTAGCCAGTAAAGAAAAATGTATAAATTATACTGAAATACATATATGTATGTATGTTAATATTCTAATGTATTCCAAGAATGATCTTGGTAAATGCAGTCTATGGGGATATTTATAGGTTACGCTAAAAACAAAAGAAAAAGAAGTAAAAAGAAATGTCTTCAGAATTTTAGGCCACATTGCAAAATAGGGGTTGAACAGGTTTTCATAAAGGAATACATCTTAAAAAGTTTCAATAAGATAGGCTTCACCAGCCGGGCTTGGTGGCGCACGCCTTTAATCCCAGCACTCGGAGGCAGAGGCAGGCTGATATCTGAGATGGAGGTCAGCCTGGTCTACAGAGTGAGTTTCAGGACAGCTAAGGCTATACAGAGAAACCTTGTCTCGAAAAATCCATTAAAAAAATAGGCTTCACCAAAAACACAAAGTATTAGAATTTACAAAAATAATTATCATTTCAAAAAGAATAGTACAATTTGATTGGGGCTGTTCACCACTGTTCCCTGACCCACAACACTGGCATTTTAACAAAACCATATGCTGACATCAGAAAAGAGATGCTTTGCTGTTTGCTGTCTAGATGTGCAGTGAATACTAGATTTGGAATACTAGAATAAATGTTTATATTAAGATTAAGAAGCATATATATTAAAGATTAATGCCATTTTATCTTATAAACTACTTCAACTTACCAACAAAGTTCAGGAATTGTATTATAAAATTAAAACGAAAACCGTGTTTTAAAATTTAGTAGCGCCTCTGGTCTCTTAAGGGTTAGGTACATCTTCTCTGACTGAACCCAGACTGGGCAGTCCTCCACTGTATGTGTGACAGATCAGCTGGTGTGTGCTGCCTGGTTGGTGGTCCAGTGTCTGAGAGATCTTGGTAGGAGTAGGGACAATTATTGCAGCTGAAGGACTAGTGACAATTTACTAGAATGCTATTCAGTATTTAATATGAAGATATATATTAGAGACCTTTTTGCTTTTAAGAAAAATGTAAGGATTCATGTTTGAGCACAATGAACATGATAAAATTATAAGAGTAGATTGAAAATTAGATTGCTATTTTTGTTGAAATGTATCAGGTGTCACCCCCCAAATTAAATATACCATTTAATATTTTCAATGTATGTGATGTAAACTATATACTCCAATCTCTCATTGTGGCTTCTCTGGTAACATACAGAAATTTAAATCACTATTGTCTGCTTTCAGAGTAGCTGAAGTTCACTGATATGAAAAACACATATCGTATGTCACAGAAAACTCCAAAATTAGGCTGTAATTAAATTGTTGTCAGCATCCATTGTATCATCATGAATATTTCTCTAATATAAAATTACAATTTTAGACTTAGATGAGATTTCTTTTTCTATTTTTTCCTCATCATTAATTTCTCTTTGTTATTATGATTTTATTTATTTCCATTCAGGCATTGCCCCTTCCCAGTCCCTCCTCTCACAGTTCTTCACCCCACTCCTCCTCTCCCTTGCCTCTGAGAGGATGCTCCTCATAGGCCTCCTTGGATGGAGCCTCAAGTCTCTACAGGATTAGGAGCATCTTCTTCCGCTGAGGCCAGACCTGGCATTCCTCTGCTATATATGTACAGGGGCCTCAGGCCAGCCCATGTATGATGCCTGGTTGGTGGCTCAGATGCTGTGAGCTCCCTGGGGTACAGGTTAGTTGAGACTCTTCACCTTCCTATGGGGTCACTCTCCCCTTCAGCTTCTTCAATCCTTCCCTTAATTCAACCATAGGAGTCCCTGACTTCAGTCCAATGGTTGGGTGTAAGTATCTGCATCTGTCTCAGTCAACTGCAGGTATGGTCTCTCAATCCTGTCTGTAAGCATATCATAGCATAAGTAATAGTGTTAAGCCTTGGTGCCTGTCCCCAACCCAATGAGATGGATCCCAATTTGAGCAGGTCATTTAACTGCCTTTCCTTCACTCTCTTCTCCATTTTTGACCCTGCATTATTTTCAGATAGGAAGAATTCTGGGTATTGAATTTTTAAGGATTACTAATTGAGTTTGGGCATATCTAACATAGATGTATAATACAGCTCATGCGTTCAATATTTAGACATGAGATGTTTAAATGTATATTTTCTCTAATATCAGCATGTTAAATTCTATTATCCAAGAGGCACATTTTTTTTTCTACCCAGAATAAAAATTATGGGCAAATTAAACTCTATCTAAAATTAAGTATTTATTTCCAGTTTTCTCAATTAATATATACTACTTAGTAGTAATTGTTTCAAAGAGAGAGTAAGCAAGTAGTACTTTACTTCTTACAAATTTAATTGTAAAACTACCATGATTTTTATAATCTATTCACAGTTGCAATTCTCTACATAATTAAAGATAAATTTCCTAAAACCTAGAGTAAACATCTATTATTTCTAAAAGTCATCTAAATTTTAAAATGTATTTTTAAATTTTGTTCCAATATTCAATGTCCTTAGAAAAAAATTCTAAGATTAAGATATGTTGTTTGACCTATGATTAATGGGGAAAATGAATTGCCTTTGATACAACATTCACAAATCTGACTTTTAAAAGATGTCTCTGCCTCTCCTGCTCTGCTTTTTATCTTGCCTTCCTGCTCCCAGTCCCTTCCAATCCTCTCCACCCTAGCTCTCCAAGTGCTTATGGCCAGCCTCTACTTCTTTCTCCTCCTCCTCCTCCTCCTCCTCCTCCTCTTCTTCTTCCTCTCTCTCTCTCTCTCTCTCTCTCTCTCTCTGTCTCCCTCTGACTCCCTTTCTCCACCTCCCTACCCCCCCCCAATGCCCTGAATAGACTCTTATATATTCTCAGTAAACTCCCTCCCCTCAGAGCTCAGGGAAACCAAGAAAAAGTAGGCAGAAAGAGTGTAAGACCCAGAGGGGTGGAAGACAGTGATTGAATTATTGAGGATGATATTTCTTTACTTACCATTATAATATTCTCTCAATTATAGACAAAGAGTTGTAAATTCTCTCTTGTCATTGTAGTTTTATGTACAATAGTGTTTATGTTTGGAAAATATAAACATAACAATACAGGCTACACGGATATAGTGCTGGATGCTTTTGATCCCAGCACTCAGGAAGAAGAGGAATAAAGATGTCGGTGAGTTCAACAATAGCCTGTTCTACATAGTGAGCTCCAGAACAGTCATGGCTGCATAGTAAGACCCTGCTGTTAGAACCAGGACACTCTAAGCCCCCACTTAACTATGTGACCCTTGACCTGCATTGCCAGGACAATGACCTTCAATCCCACAATCTACTTGGCTCAGTCTCCACACTCAATGGTGTGATGTCATTTTCCATATAAATTAGCAAGTCACCCCTTCCTTGCTTTCTTTTTCTTCTCTCTCTTCTCTCCCCCCTCTTTCTCTCTTTTTCCTCTTCTCCACCCTCAACCACCAGCTCAATAAACCTCTCCCACATGTAATCACCTTGGCCTGGCCAGCTGTTTGGTTAATCCCCTCAAAACATATACACATATATGGTATTTTTCATATAATTTGGTGCCAAACCCAGGATTGGAAAAAGCGGTAAAAACCAACAGCCACCAGTGCCCGGTATGCCCAGGGGCCACCCCAGCTGACGTAGCTGCAGACACAGAACACAGCACTCATGGTAGGAGTCCCACTGCCCTGCAACTCTCCACGCAGTGGCCTTCACTTCCCCCTTCCCTCCTCCCTCTGGGCCAGAACTTTGGGTGAAGCCTCACAGAAAGTTTCTGCCTTATGGCCCACTGCTGCACAGGACCTACACACAACTGAGCACTCACACTAAGGTCATTGGGGGGTGGGTGCCATTGCAGGTGCAGTTGCTTGCCATTTTGGGCACAGTTGCGGCTTGCCTTTGTCCGCAATTTTCCACCACATGGCCCACAGGGACCCACAAACCTTAAGTGAGCTGTGTCACTTCTGCACACCTTGTAGGCCGGACTTCCACACTCCCATTCACTGGTTCACTAAAAATTCCCACTGAGACACTGACATACAACTGACAAGGCTTGTCAGTGGTGACAGACCCTCAGTTCTCAGAACAGGGCCTGGCCAGCCCTGCCTGGGAAATAAGGGGTAGCATCCCAGCTAACATAGTACATTGCCCATTTAGATCTTGCTCTTCACTCCCAAAAGTTGCTCTCTTTCCTCAGTACCCTAGCAGCCAGTTGAAATCCCTGGCCAGGGTGAAACACTTTCCACAGTAGGTCTAGGACCTACTAGGTGGCCACTAAGAGGCTCTCCTGACGACCTGGGCACTCTAGCCTGGCCGATTTCCTTTTTGGTTTCTGAGCTGTTCTCTGGTTGCCAGTACCAGGAACTTCCGGATCGTGGGCAACAAGGGATCTTCACAAAGTACTACCAGATACACCAGATAGACAATACTATGATACTGGACCCACCATATGAACCACCTCCTTTTCACCGTAGGCCTGCTTCTGCGCGACTTGCAACCCAAAATACTGCCTCAGTTCTCTCCCACCTAGACTCCCCAGGGCCTGCCACCCCCAGCTCTCTTCCTTCTGCGAAGCCTGCAGGCCCCTCCCTTCCTCCTTCTGCACCACCTGCAGGCCCCTACAGACATTCTACCTTAGTGTCTACTTTCACACCACTCTCTCTAAGGCCACAACCAAACCCCAAGCTCTCCACCCCCAGTAGAGTCTGACCCAGCAATTGTCATTCCCTTAAGAGAAGTTGCAGGGGTGGATGGTCTGATCAGAGTAACAATTTGCTTCCAGAGGAATGCATTGGGAACAATCCAGAGAGCATGCAGGTGAAATTCATCAAAGAGATAGAGCATATCCAATCGGAGTAGAAATGGTGCCTGACCTGGATCCTCAATGGAATTATAATTCCACAGGTGGCAGTCTAGCCAGTGACAGGTTTGTTACATGCCTTTTGGTGGGTCTGAGAAAAGCAGCTTTAAAGCCCTTAAATTTTGTTAGAATGCCTTAAGGCGGCTCTATCACTTACTTCTTTTCCCAGAGCTACCCTGACATTAAAGCTAAACTTAAGAAATTGGAGAGAGGACCCTTTACTCCACAGGCAGAAGTCTTGGTGCTGGCCTTCAGGGTGTGCCATGGGAGAGATGAGAGTTCGCAAGCAGAAGTACAATATGCTGGCAAAGGCTGTCTGACAAGCCCCAGCTGTTACACGAGCTCATGGTCTCCTAAGACTCAGGGACCACCGGGCCACCTGCTACAGGTTTGGTTGACAAGGTCATTGGGACAAAACCTACCCTAATCCCTGAAAGCAGAGGGGGGGCATGCCCTAGGTGCCGTCAAGAGGGACATTGGGCCGTTGAATGCCTCCATGTTGCATAGAACAGGGGGACATCACCCCCAGATAGCCCTCCAACTGATCTAGGCTTGGCTATGGCCAACTGATGAGGCCCAGGCTCTTGACCCAAACCACTGCCATCACAAATAGAGAGATCAGGGTAGACATCATGATTTGTGGACAAACCATCTCTTTGCTCTTGGACACTGGAGCCACTTACTCAGTCCTAAAAAAGTTATGGGGGCCCACATCCCCCTCTTGTTTCCCTATTGTCGGGGTAGAAGGACAATCTTACCTCCCATATCAGACCCCACCACTCAATTGCATTTTAAGGGTGTACCTCTCACCCATTCCTTTTTGGTAGGGCTCACATGTACTGTCCCCTTATTGGAAAGAGACCTCCTATCTAGGCTGGGAGCCTCTATTTCTTTTGCTCCCCATATTGGCCTGAACTCAAGCTCACCAGCAGTTCCTCTACTCCTCCTCTTAGCCTACCAACCTACTAACAATACCGTGTCATTCCCTTTACCAGCTTCACAGGTAGATCCCTAAGCCTGGGACATCCAGAACCCCATTGTAGCTAAACACCATTCACCTGTTGTCATCCACTTGTCGGACCCTACCAGGTATATCACCCAGGCTCAATACCCTGTCTCTCTCCAGAGTCTCAGGGGACTCAAGCCAATCATCTCTGACCTGTTGAAAAAAAAAAAAAAAACAAACCTCCTTTGCCCTACCTCTTCTCCCTTTAACACCCATATATTGGCAGTAAAGAAACCCAATGGTGCCTATTGTTTAGTCCAGGATCTCAGACATATTACTTCTGCAGTGGTGCCTCTCCACCCGGCCCGGTTGTGGCTAACCCCTACACACTTCTTTCTAGTATCCCCTCAGGTACTTCCCATTTCTCACTCCTAGATCTTAAGGATACATTTTTTTCTCTATTCCTCTAAATGTCCAGTCACAAAACATATTTGCTTTTACCTGGACAGATCCTGATACCCACTTTTCTTTTTTTCCCCATTTGTATTAGATCTTTTCTTAATTTACATTTCAAATGTTATCCCTATACCCTCCCCCATCCCCCACCCTGCTCCCCTACCCACCCACTCCTACATCTTGGCCCTGGCATTCCCCTGTACTGGGGCATATAAAGTCTGCATGACCAAGGCGCCTCTCTTCACAATGATGGCCAACTACGCCATCTTCTTCTATATATGCAGCTAGAGACATGAGCTCTGGGGGTATTAGTTAGTTCCTGTTATTCTTCCACACATAGGATTGAAGACCCCTTCAGCTCCTTGGGTACTTTCTCTAACTCCTTCCTTGTGAGTCCTGAGTTCTATCTAATAGCTGATTGTGAGTGTCCACTTCCATGTTTGCTAGGCATTGGTATAGCCTCCCACAGCTATAGCAAGGCATTTCAGCACTATCTTGCTGGCATATGCTATCATGTCTATGTTTGGTGGCTGATTATGTGATGGATCCCAGGCTGCTGCAGTCACTGGTTGGTCCATCCTTTGGTTCAGCTCCACACATGATCTCTGTAACTCCTTCAATGTGTGTTTTTTTTCTTAATTCTAGGAAGGGGCGAAGTGACCACATTTTGATTTTCATTCTTCTTGAGTTTCGTGTGTTTAGTAAATTGTATCTTGGGTAGTCTAGGTTTCTGGGCTAATATCCATTTATCAGTGAGTACATGTTATGTGAGTTCTTTAGTGATTGGGTTACCTCACTCAGGATTATACCCTCCATATCCATCCATTTGCCTAGGAATTTCATATATTCATTGTTTTTAATAGCTGAGTAGTACTCCACTGTGTAAATGTACCAAAATTTTGTATCCATTCCTCTGTTGATGGACATCTGGGTTCTTTCCAGCTTCTGGCTATTATGAATAAGGCTGCTATGAACATAGTGGAACATGTGACCACCTTACCTGATGGTACATCTTCTGGATATATGCCCAGGAGAGGTATTGCTGGACCTTCGGTAGTACTATGTCCAATTTTCTGAGGAACCGCCAGAATTGATTTCCAGAGTGGTTGAACAAGCTTGCAGTCCCACCAACAATGTGCAGTCCCACATCCATGCCAGCATCTGTTGTCACCTGAATTTTTGATCTTAGCCATTTTTACTGGTGTGAGGTGGAATCTCAGGGTTGTTTTGCTTTGCATTTCCCTGATGATTAAAGGTGTTGAACATTTTTTCATGTGCTTCTCAGCCATTCGGTATTTCTCAGTTGAGAATTCTTTGTTTAACTATGTGCCCCACTTTTTAATAGGGATATTTGATTTTCTGGTGTCCACCTTCTTGAGTTCTTTATATATATTGGATATCAGTCCCATATCTGATTTAGGATTGGTAAAGATCCTTTCCCAATTGGTTGGTGTGACAGTATCTTTTGCCTTACAAAAGCTTTGCAACTTTATGAGGTCCCATTTGTCAATTCTTGATCTTACAGCATAAGCCATTGCTGTTCTCTTCAGGAATTTTTCCCCAGTGCCCATATCTTCGAGGCTTTTCCCCACTTTCTCCTCTGTAAGTTTCAGTGTCTCTGGTTTTATGTCAATATAGTAAAAATGGCTATCGTGCCTAAAGCTATCTACAGATTCAATGCAATCCCCATCAAAATTCCAACTCAATTCTTCAAGGATCTAGAAAAGACAATTTGCAAGTACATCTGGAATAACAAAAAACCTAGAGACTAGCAAAAACTCTTCTCAATAATAAAAGAACCTCTGGTGGAATCACTAGGCCTGACCTCAAGCTGTACTATAGAGCAATTGTAATAAAAAAAAAAAAAAAAAAAAAAAAAAAAAAAAAAAAAAAAAAAAA
>LR752697.1:12505-64865 GCA_902729485.2 Mus minutoides
AAAAAAAAAAAAAAAAAAAAAAAAAAAAAAACTGCATGATACTGGAACAGCAACAGACAGGTAGATCAATGGAATAGGATCGAAGACCCAGAAATGAATCCACACACCTATGGTCACCTGATCTTTGACAAGGGAAGTAAAACTATCCAGTGGAAAAAAGACAGCATTTTCAACAAATGGTGCTGGCACAACTGGCGGCTATCATGTAGAAGACTGGGAATTGATCCATTCTTATCTCCTTGTACTAAGGTCAAGTCTAAATGGTTTAAGGATACCCACTTTTCTACCCAACTGACCTGGACTGTTTTACCTCAGAGATTCCAGGATAGCCCACATCTATTTGGGCAGGCCTTAGCTCCTGACATACTATCTCCATCTCTTCCTAAATCTAAGATGATACTTTACGTAGATGATGTCCTTCTCTGTAGCCCTTCTCTAGAAATCAGCCAGACTGACACCTGGCTCTTCTGAATTTTCTCTCTCATCATGGCTACAAGGTCTCACCCTCCAAAGTCCAATTGTCCACTCCTCAGGTTACCTATTTGGGACTAACCATCACCCCAACTTATAAGGATATTATGCTGGACAGAAAGAATCTTATCCAATCAACTGTTCTGTCTACAAAGGAAGAAATTTTGTCATTCTTGGGAATAGCCAGTTTTTTTACATTCGTGGGTCCCTTCCTTTCTCCCTTTTCTCTTCTTTCTTTCCCTCTATATGATGCTGCATCAGGCCCCACCCATGAACCTCTTTTAAAATCTATTACCAACCCTTTCAATGGCTCCAACAGGCTGTCCTTAGGGCCCCGGTCTTACATCTTCCGGATCTGACTTGTCCTTATTCCCTCTATGTAGCACAAAAGGAGGGTTTTTGCACTTGGAGCCTTGGGCCACCAAATAGGACCTTCTTTTTCACCTGTGGCATACCTTTCAAAGAAACTAGACCTAACCATTCAGGGATGGGCACCCTGTATTCGCACTCTAGTGGCCACTGAACTCCTCATTCAAGAATAACTATCTTCTCACAACCTGTCACAGCTCCTAACATATAAAGGATTACAGACTCTACATCCCTCTAGAGTTATCTCTCTTGAGGTGAGGTGGCTCTAATAGAAGACCCCACACTCTCTTTCCAATCATGTCAACCTATCAATATTTCTAACCTCCTTCCTAAACAAAACTCTATCATATCTTCACTGGCTCTTTCATCCTAATAGCCAGTCACTATCCTCCTTTGTTAAAACTCACCTACAGCCCACTCCTAAAGACCTATGTTTCCTAAAATCTATCACTGCCTCTTGTAAGATCTGTCACACATCTAACTCAAGGTATCCTGGCCTTTATTTTCCCCACTCATCAGGCTAGAGGTTCCATTCCTGGAACTGACTGGCAACTTGATTTCAAATACCTCCTGGTCTTGGTGGACACCTTCTCAGGGTGGGTAGACGAATTCCCCACAATTAATAAAAGGGCTCAGACAGTCTCCGAACTTCTCCTCCAAGAGATCATCCCTCTATTTGGTGATCCAGTCTCTCTCCAATCAGACAACAGTCCTGAATTTATCTCCCAAGTTTCTCAGATCCTAAGGCCCTAGACATCCCCTGGCACTTTCACATCCCTTTCTACCACCCTCAATCTTCAGGCAAGGTAGAAAGAACTAACTGATCCTTAAAAACTACTCTTGTTAAACTGTCACAGGAACTTCATCTTGACTGGGTAAAGCTCCTGCCCCTGGCTCTTTTTAGGCTGTGAGCTCTTCCCAAGTGACCTCTCCTCATCTCACCTTTCGAACTCATGTATGGACTTCTAGTCCTAATGCCTGGCTTCTTGCCCAAAATCTCTCCCCTTCCAGATCATTTGCTTTCCCCATTACTTTCTCATCTCTTTTCTCTCCTATGGAACTTTGCTGATCATCACCTACATCGACCACACGTTCTCCAGTCCATTACCTGTTAATGTTGGAGACCAAGTCCTTTTATCCCCTCCAGGTCATCAACCTTCACCGCTCTCTCCAAAATGGCAGGATCCTTTTAAGGTAATCCTTGTAACTCCTACAGCTGCGAAGCTCAAGGGACTCTCTCATTAGGTCCACCTATCTCACTTGGAACCCTTCATTCCCCCACCTAAGGATAACCATGCTCCCTTAAAGAGAATGAAGATTCACCACAGGAGCCAAACCCAACCTCGCTGGACAAGACACTGGATTAGTTGAAGCCTTTTCATCTTTCCCTGCTGTTCATTTAAACTGTGCTTGCCATCCAAAAGCAGATCAATTCCTTGGCAGCCATGGTGCTTCAAAACCAGCCAGGACTAGACTTCTTGACAGCTAAAGAAGGTGACCTCTGCCTATTCCTATGGGAAGAATGCTGTTTCTCTATGTCAATCAATCCTGAATAGTGACATAAGAGACTTCAGTAACCTCAAGACATCCAGTTCTGGTATCTTTGAGAACCCCATATGGAAGTGGATCCTTCCATTTGTAACACCTTTCCTGGTCATTTTCCTGGCATTATCATTCACTCCTTGTCTTATTAATCTTGTTTCTATGTTCTTTCAACAACAAGTACAAAAATTT
This sequence comes from Mus minutoides, assembly GCA_902729485.2. Taxonomy (NCBI): domain Eukaryota; kingdom Metazoa; phylum Chordata; class Mammalia; order Rodentia; family Muridae; genus Mus; species Mus minutoides. Next base: position 15,080 of record LR752697.1, read on the forward strand.
CTAACCAAACTGATAAACAGCTCCTGTTACACGATTACCAGCTGCTGCCCATAGACGACTACCAGACCAATTCCAATGGTGAAGACCAGATATACCCTGATGATGCCCCTAAACAGCAGGAAGTAGCCTAAGAGACACAACACTCCTATTCCCTCTTCACCATTGTTCTTCCTCTCTTTTCTCACCTTCTTTTTATAATAACAAGAAGAGAGGAATGTTAGCACCAAGACACCCCAAGCCCTGCCTAACTATGTGATCCTTGACCTGTGTTGCCAAGACAATGACCTTCAATTCCATAATCCACTTGGCTAAGTCTCCACTCTAAATGGTGTGACATCATTTTCCATATAAATTAGGAAGCCACCCCCTCATCACTCTCTTTTTCTTCTCTCTCTTCTCTCCCCTCTCTTTCTCTCTTTTTCCTCTTCTCTGCCCCTCCCCTACCCACTCAATAAACCTCTCCCATGTGGAACCACCTTTGCCTGGTTTGCTGTTTGGTTAATCTGCTCAAAACATATATAGATATGGTATTTTTCATATCACTTGCCACAAAAATAAACAAAAGTTATAAATACAGATTTTATAACGGTGTTCATATCCATAATGTGCTTACAGTATCAGAGTATAAATTATAGATAACAAATGGAAATTAAATTATAACTTAGCTGTGTCACTTCTATAGTCTTGTTTTCATATTTTAGCTTTTATTGTATAATTAGTGGTAAGTACAGAATAAAATAATGAGAATTTTACAATTTTATTTTGTAAACCTCTAATCATTATTATATATTTACCATATTGAATTAAATACACTAGGAGATACATGTGTAGTGATAGGGAGTAAAGCAATGAAGGACCGCTCATTAGCTGTGAAAACAACAGAAGCACAAAAGTTTCTGGAATATCAATAGAAACAACAATATGAATTAAAATTTCTTATTAGAGTTTTAAAAATATCAAATATTTTCATATACCATTTATGACTTAAAAGTTTTTAGTGGTCAGTGCTCACAGCATACCAGTGATGAACATAACACAAATCCTGTTTCAACTGATTGTGAAAGGATATAAGACATTTAGCCTGTATGGTAATAATGTTTGGAACAACATTTGATTTAGTAATGATGTAAACACATGGAATTCTGTGATTAGCACCAATATTACTCATCACTTCTTCAGATTAAGGACCAATGAAATTTGCACTAACTGATGCCATCTGTACGATTGTAGCTAGTACAACAAGCTTAGCCATTTTATAATATGGTTGTTGAAAATTTGATGTAGATTACTTGATATTTTGATATTTATAGAAGTCAATTATTTTGAAGCACTGCAATTTTCCTGAATGAGAGAATTTTTTAATAACACAAAGCTGATGAGCAGGAAGCAACAACCAGTTTGTATCTAAATATGGAAAGTAATTGACACCAAATTTGATCATGTTTTAGGAAGAAGAATAATGCAGTTCAGCTCAACAAAATCAGACATTTCAAGAGAGAGAGAAAGAGAGAGAGAGAGAGAGAGAGAGAGAGAGAGAGAGAGAGAAAGCTAAAATGTGGCTCAAAGGTGCAGTTCTAGAATAGTATAATGAACAAACTGAACCTGAGAATTAGAAAGAATGCTTGCATTTCTCTCTCATTTGTGGCACAAAAAAAAAAAAAAAAAAATGGTGTCAGCTCAGATACTGAGCTTTGTTTCTGGTGTTAAAAATAAGCAGTTACAGGGAAATGACATCCCTGGTGGTTCTTTAAATATTTAAATAAGGAAAGGCCTGATTAAGAATAGTGTAGAAGACAGACAAAGAAATGCAGGATAAAGAGAAAAAGGCTTTAGGGCAAACAGCTTGAGGCTTTCACTGATTACCTTGGGCTTGAAAATGTTTAACAACTAGCTTGCTAGCTGGAAAGGGAGAGATGAGAAAGGAAATGAAGGGAAGGGAAATGAAGGGAAGGGAAAAGAAGGGAAGAGAAATGAAGGGAAGGGAAGAGAAGGGAAGGGAAGGGGAGGGAAGGGAAGGAAGGGAAGGAAGGGAAGGAAGGGAAGAGGGAAAGAATGGAAGAGGGGAAGAAGGTAAGAGAGGGGAAGGAAGCAAAAAGAGGGCAAGGGAAGGGTGNGGAAGGGAAAGGAAGAGAAGTGGGGGGGGAAGGGAAGGGAAGGGAAGGGAAAGGAAGAGAAGTGGGGGGGAAGGGAAGGGAAAGGAAGAGAAATGGGGGGGAAGGAAGGGGAGAGAAACTCAAAGCCTTCAGCATATTGTTACCTTAAAGTTTCTTAATTCTGTTACTTTTCTTCATGTAAACATTTATATATTTTTCTTCATGTAAATATATATATATATATATATATATATATATATATATCAGAATTGTTTGCTTGAACAATGAAAACATGAATCATACTTATTCAGGGGATTATGTTGTTTCTAATCATCAAAATGTAAACATTCTAAAAGTGTTATTAAGGATTTTCTAAGTATCAAGCCCCATTGGAGATGCTTATAAATATGCTTTGAAGTGCATTCTTAAATCAACAGTACTGGATTCCATGTAACATTTTTTTTTAGAACTACAATGCTTTTAGATTAATAAAATGCTCGGTACAAAAATGATATTAGCATGAATATTTGCTATTCCTTATTTTGCAACAGTGACAGACTTTGATGTTATCTTTTATTGGTTTAAAAAATCTATTTACTTATTCCATGTGTTTCTGTGTGTATTCATGTACACTTATATGAACCATGTGCATGCAGAAGTCCTCAGAAGATATAAGCAGGTGTCTATTCCCATGGAACTGCAGTCACAGAAACTTTGAGTTACCATGTGTGGGTTGTGAAGCAAACCTGTGTCTTTTGCAGCAGCAAGGTCCATCTCTTAGTCTCTCTATCCATTTTTATCTAATTTATAGTAATAGTTTTAAAAGATCTGGTCTACAACTTAACATTCAAAATAAAACTATTTTCTCAAAACACATTATTTAGCTCTTAATAAAAATGGAATTATGGGATTTGAAGGGAAATGGATAGAGCTTGAGGCAAACATCCCAGGTGAGGTGTACTGGCTAGGTTTGTGTCAACTTGACACAGCTGGAGTTATCACAGAGAAAGGAGCTTCAGTTGGGAAAATGCCTCCATGAGATCTAGCTGTGAGGCATTTTCTCAATTAATGATCAAGGGCTCCTTGTGGGTGGGACCATCTCTGGGCTGGCAGACTTGGGTTCTATAAGAGAGCAGGCTGAGCAAGTCAGGGGAAGCAAGCCAGTAAAGAACATCCCTCCATGGCTTCTGCATCAGCTCCTGCTTCTTGACCTGCTTGAGTTCTAATCCTGACTTCCCTTGGTGATGAACAGCAGTATGGAAGGGTAAGGTGAATAAACCCTTTCCTCCCCAACTTGCTTGTTGGTCATGATGTTTGTGCAGGAATAGAAACCTTGACTAAGACAGTGAGGTAATCCAGATTCAGAAGGACAAACATTGCATGTTTTCTCTTATACATGGATATTAGAATCTAAGCTTTAGATATGTGTTTCATTTAGAATAACCAAAGGCTAGGTATCTAATAAAGGATATACCAGCAGGGAGACAAGGATTTCCCAAGGAATGGGAGTATAGTTTTTGGTTGAAAGAAAGAAAGAAAGAAAGGAAGCAAGGAAGGAAGGAAGGAAGGAAGGAAGGAAGGAAGGAAGAAAGAAAGAAAGAAAGAAAGAAAGAAAGAAAGAAAGAAAGAAAGAAAGAAAGAGGATAAGAAAGAGGAAAAGAAAGAGGAAAAGAAAAGAAATTGAAAGCAAAGCTATAACAGGAAGATTAAAGGAGGAGAGGTGGGAGGATGATGTAAAAGAGGGTATAAGAGGAACAGCAACTCACATTGAAGGTCTCATGAGAAGTCTCCTGGAAACCTACTACTGCAGCAACTTCCTAAAATATGCCCATATGTGAAAGGAACATAAACAGACTTCCAGGTAACGGGGGAGACAATGCCCCAACTAAGCTTTCTATGCTACCAGTTGATATATCCAGCACCAAGAATGTGTTACATCATGCTGAGTCGTTTGTCAAAGAGAAACTGAACTTGTGCCAATTAGAAGTTTTACCCCAGCTGACTAGTATTTGAGATGCTAGAATGTCCTTTGCATGCTACTAGTAGAGAAAGTAATCAGCAATTCATATCTAGCTATGAATTATGTGACCTATAATAGTGAACAAAATGCAGAATATACTGGTACAATAGGATCAAAAATAGAATGAGAATAACCAACCATATTTTTGAGTGAATTTAAGATTCACTCTAAATGATGACATCATACCCAATAGAGCTAAAAGAGGTAAAAATTTGACACTAGCTATGTCATGAGACTTAAGGGAAAAGCCTATTACAATTATTTTCCTAAGTGAACACAGAGATAAAATACCTCTTGTAATCATATAACAATACCCTTATATCAATATAACTCTTAGTTCTATTAGATTGTTTTGTCTGGCAATGGATGTTAATTAGCACACAGAATCACTAGTGAACATTCTGCAGAGACTGAAAGACTTTGGAATGCTCAACCCTAAAAGGGATGTTTTTATCAAACTCTCCCTGAACCCGAATTTTGAATAAAACATTTGAATGGCCATTAGGGCTTTTGACTACTTATACTGAAATGATAGATATTGTTAGTGTATTTATAGTTATTATGGTTGGTAGCTTGAAAGTTCTGCAAGAGCCTGTGTTGAAGGTTTGGTCTCAAGCCAGCATAATGGTTGAGATATAGTAAAAAGAAGACGATTTTCTGTTCTCTGACTGGCATGCAGTGAGAAAATTTGCTACAGGAAAAACTCATTGCCAGAGTTGCCTACCACAGGTGAAAGGGAAGGGAGCTAAACATCCATAGAGAAAAATCTCTGAAGTCTTGTGACAAAATAACATTTTTCTTCCTAAAGTTGACATCTCAACTGCTTCATCACAGCCAAGGTAAATTGACATATCTATCCTTTCAGATACTGTCAAAGATGGTTCCTCTGGAACATAAATGTTGATAGTAATGAGAGTCATAGTCGTTTGATGAACATTCTTTCAAGAAATTTCTAGAAATTAAAAGTAGTAACTATTGCAGGTAGCTAAGGAATTAATATATTTTAATACAAAATAAAAGGAAAATAGAGCATCCTTGGGAACACAGAGAGAAAATATTTTAAAGAGAGATGATACTAGGATTCTTAAATTCTCTTCTAAGAATTTTTTTCTTATTTATGTGGATATTTTGTGTCTGTGTGGCATGTATATGCAGGTGATGGTGAGGATGGCATTAAGTCCCCTGGAGCTGAAGTTACAGCCAGTTGTAAATGCTTGATCCTGAATTTATGTTCTCTGGGAGAGCAGCAGACACTCTTAACTGCTGATAGATCTCTCCTGCCAAATTTATTCTGTGTACAAGAAATGCAGGGATGCAGAATGGCTATATATATATATATATATATATATATATATATATATATATATATATATAATACTGCAGGAATGATTTGAGAATTGTACCTTAAGTTTGGTAATGGTTATTCACATTTAGTTAGCTTTCCACAGCTGAGAAGAAACACTTGAAATAAGTTATTTATAATGACTAAGTTATTTATTGTGGACTATAGGATTATAGTTTCAGATGCTTTTGTTTATAGTTACTATAGTTACTCAGATTCAATGCTTTTGATCTGTGCTAAACCACAATGTCAAGAAGCCAAGCTGCTCAGCTGATAAAAATTAGGGAAGAGAAAGCAGAGAAGTATTCTCTAGATTTGCTAAATAACTATATTACCTTGAAAATAATAGATTCAACTAATTATTAGAGCAAAGTCATAAGCATACTTAGGTAGGTGAAAATAGAAAGGAAATCCAACCAAAGTTCCACAGATAGCTTTTCAGAGTTTTTTATAAAGGAGTATCAGGAGGAAGGAACAATAGCTGCAGATAATGTAGCCTTGGGAGATGTTTGTTCATTTGAGTGTGTTTATCCTACCAAAGCAATTACTGCATGCCTTTGTGGAAAACAATGGGCAAGATTTATTTGAAACAAATTGGTTATACATAAAATATGTACCTAATCATGCACTGTGGTAAATTGTATTTACCAGTATTTTATTAACATTGGGTATCTCAATAATATCATTTCCAATGACTGAGCACAATAATACCATTTAATTCAAGCTTTAAATGTACAACCATGACTTGTGTGATGAATGTCTTTTGAGGTTCTATAACAGCTCTTGTTGAAAAGGCCAATATTGTTTAGTGGGAAAATGAAATCTTCAGTTACTGATATTGTTAGCATTTTTCCACTGTAAATAAAATCATACCAGCTTGACTAGAGAGGATAAATTTAATAATATAGGACTATGGTTGAAGATCTTTAAATCACAGATAATTGAAATGTAACCACTGTGTTACAGGCTAATTCCTTAAATTAATAATGTGAAACCTTTCAAATTACATGCAGGTATCCTGCTTTAAGTCTATAGAAAATACGAATTTACACTTCTGCAATTGGTGTGCTGGGAATTTGTGTTCACATTATAGAAATCTTTATATTGTCTAATATAAATGAAAATGTTTCTATATCAGAAATCTTTTTGAACTCATATTCTGAAATAAGTAAATATAAAAACTATCTGCTTGCTTTAATTAGTTATATTTGAAGTATGCCATTTGATAAATATATAGCCAAAAACATGCTCCATCATCTCAAAAAGACACTTGTTTATAGCATAGTCACCAGAAACTGGAAACAAATTCAATGTCTCTCAACTGAAGAATGGAAAAATAAAATGTGGAGTATTCTTAGGTATTAAAAGCAAAGACATTGTGAATTTTACAGGCAAATGAATAGAATTTGAGAATACCACCCTGAGTGAAGTAACTCAGTCCCAAAAGGACATGCATGGTATGTACTCACTTATAAGTGGACATCAGCCATAAAATGCAGGGTGCCCATGATTCACTTGACAGAACCAAAGAACTTAATTAAAAAAGGAAGGCAGAAGCAAGGATGCTTGAATCTAACTTAGAAGGGGAAATAAAATAGCCATAAGAGACAGATGGAGGGAGGGAATTGGATGGGAGAAGGGTTATGGATGGAAATCGGGGTGATTCTGCACCAGGTGTGGGAAGGGACAGGAGAGATGGTCAGATGGCCATGAGAATGAATGGAAATCTTCAACAGAGTGGGAAGGGGAGCTGAGGATCATCTCCAGGATGTGACAGAGACTGGGATAATGGAATCTGAAGAGGCCACCTCCTATATCCAGGAAAAACCCCCAGGGGAAGGATATGGACAACAACCTACTCATAATACTTTTGACCCCAAATTTATTCTGTGTACAAGAAATGCAGGGATGCAGGATGGAGCAGAATGGCCAACCAATAAATGTATCTACTTGAGATTCATGCCATGGGCAAGCATCAATTCCTGATACTATTAATGATACTCTGTTATGCTTGCAGACAGGGTTCCTTGCATGGCTGTCCTCTGAGAGGCTCCAGCCAGCAGCTATCTCAGAAGGATACAGACACCTACAGCCAAACAGTGGATGGAGCTTGGGAACTCTTATGGAAGAGTAGGGAGAAGGATTGCAGGCCCTCCACAGAATAGGAACTACACAGGAAGACCAAGAGAAAAGAGCATATGGGGCTGACCTAGGCTTCCAGAACATATGTAGCAAATGTGCAGCTTTGTCTTCACATATATCTACAACAACTGGAGCACCCTCTGTTCCAAAAGCTGTTGACTGTCTATGAGATATGTTCTTCGAGCTGGGCTGCCTTTTTTTTGGCCTCAATGGGATGTGCCTAGCCCAGCAGTCTTGATGTGCCAGGGTGGGGGAATATGTGGGGGCCACCCACTCAGGTGAGAAGGAGAGGGGATGGGTGGAAGGTTTGTGGGAAGAGGTGACCAGAAGAGAGGCATTGAGAGGGATGTAGATTGAATAAATAGATAGATAGATAGATAGATAGATAGATAGATAGATAGATAGATAGATAGATAAGAAACAATTTTAGAAATAAGGACCTTACTATTTTGTATATACCAGCTTTTCCTTTGCTAAATACTGTGATTTCTTAGATAACACAAAATTCTATACAAAAAAAATTGTCTGATAACTGCTCTCCTTTGCCATACTAATTTTATAAACTTAGAGATAATATTGAATACAACATGCTTAACAAATAATTACCTTAATAAATTTTTCTATTGGTATGTTAAAATTTTGTTATTCATTCATTTGTAATGGTTCCCACATCTCTCTGTAGAAGCACTGAGTCCTGTCATTGATCAGCAGCCTAGGGAAGTTATCTTCACTACCAACACAGTGCAAGTTTGGTTAGGCTCTTGTATATCTTAGTCAAACTATCTTATTTCAGGGTCATTGTTTTCTGTAACAGACTACTGATTTAATGGCTGTCCCTTGCTGTTTTCTCTCTGTCTATGGGAAGTAAGGCTCCAGAAACCTAGTGTTTTATATTCTTGTTATTTCTTTGGCTGAACATGAAATAAAGTCTTTGATTGTGGTACAGTATAATTCAGTGTATTCTGAAGGATTTATTGTTACAGTGAATCAATTTGTATATCAATTTGGTAAATTTAAAAGAGTGTAAAAAGTCTGAACTTAATAGTTAATAATGATGTCTGAATCCTCAATACTATTGAGTACCTACAGATCTGCTACTAGTCTCTATTAAGTCTGTCACTACAGAGCAAATATTAGCATTTAATCAAACTGACTGAATCATACCATATTATTGTTTGGTACAAAGTGCTAAGTTCAGAATTGATGGTGTTCATCCTTTCTAAAAACTGTGTCTATAAAAAAGGTATTTTTTTTTTTAAATCCAGAAACATTACAGTTATCAGTTCTCTTAAAAAAAAAAAAAAGTTCTTTTTTTCATGCAACTCATCCAATCACAGCTTCTCTCTCTACTTCTCCAAGCTGGCTCTCATCTCCCCTCTCCCCTGAATCCATTTGCTGTTCATTTCCCTTCAGAAAAAAGCAGATATCCAAGGCAAATATTTTATAGTTGCTGAAAGGACTCTTAAGGTAACACATGGGTAACAAGTAAGTTTTGCCAGGGTTCCCGTCCTTCTGTAACTCTCTCTCTAACGGAATTGGGAATATTTTCTGGTGTTTTGGCTGTCCCTAGCAGGTAACAATTAGCTCAGAACTGTACATCATGAGCAGACTCTTTTCTCCACCTCTGTGTTTGTTTTACTCTTTACATACGGATGTATCATTTCTTTCTTTGATTCATCCTGAACATGGACAGGTGACACAGTGACAGCACTGTGAATCCTTTGACACCTTAACAGAGACAACTATTTTATTATTCAGCATAAACAATACTTGGGATGACCAGTACAAGAAATTTCTTGCTTGAATAATTCTTAGGCAAAGACAGAACAACATGTTATATCCGTTTCTTCATTAAATACTTTGTGAAAAATTTAAATATACAGATATGATAATACATGTGAACACATTTGCTTTTTATTTTTTATATAGTACAGCATGAGAGATACATGGTATAATGTACTGAATACCACTTACTGAACAAAATATTGAACAATATGTAGTTATATATATATATATATTAAAATATTGGAAAACAAAAGTTTTATGACTTATGTTTGAGTAACTTACTACAGTTTAGCAAACAGAAGAATAAATGAAAAACAATTATTAGTCCACCATATGATATATATTTTAATGCAACTGACAAACAATATCAATTGTAGTGACTATCAAAATATTTATCATTTTTAAGATAAACATATTTTCATATATTATTAGAATTAAAGTAAAAAGATTTCTCAATATATATATATATATATATATATATATATATATATATATATATGAATATTTTATTTATTTACATTTCAAAGATTATCTTCTTTCCTAGTTTTTCCCCTGGAAATCCCCTATCCCATCCCCATTCCCATCCCCATCCCCATCCCCATTCCCCTGTTTCTATGAAGGTGTTCCCCTACCCAACCACCCACTTCTGCCTCCCTGCCCTCGCATTCCCCTACACTGGGGCATCTAGCCTTCACAGGACCAAGGGCCTCTCCTCCCATTGATGTCTGACAAGGCCATTCTTTGCTACATATGCTGTTGGAGCCATGGGTCCCTCCATGTGTACCCTTGAGTGGTGGTTTAGTCCCTGGGAGTCCTGGGGGATCTGGTTGATTGCTATTGTTCTTCTTATGGGGTTGCAAACCCCTTTAGCTCATTCAGTCCTTCCTCTAATTCCTCAATTGGGTTCCCTGTGCTCAGTCCGATGGTTGACTACAAGCATACACATTGGTATTGGTCAGGCTCTGGCAGAGCCTCTCAGGAGACAACTATATCAGGCTCCTGTCAGCAATCACTTCTTGGCATCCACATAGTATCTGGGTTTGGTGAGTGTACATGGGATGGATCCCCAGCTGGGGAAGTCTCTGGATGGCCTTTCCTTCAGTCTGTATATTTGTCTCTGTATTTCCTTCTGTGAGTATTTTGTTGCTGTTTCTAAGAAGGGCCAAAGCACCTACACTTTTGTCTTCCTTCTTTTTGAGCTTCATGTGGTCTGTGAATTGTTTCTTGGGTATTCGAAGTTTTGGACTAATATCCACTTATAAGTGAGTGCTTACCATGTGTGTTCTTTTCTGACTGGGTTACCTCACCCTCATACCAGTCAGAATGGCTAAGATCAAAAACTCCGGTGACAGCAGATGCTTACTAGGATGTAAAGAAAGAGGAAAACTCCTCCATGGTTGGTGGAATTGCAAGCTGAAAAAACCACTCTGGAAATAAGTCTGGTAGTTCCTCAGAAAGTGGACATAGTACTACCTGAGGACCAGCTTTACCACTCCTAGACATATACCCAAAAGGTATATGCTTCACTATGTTCCTAGACATATACCCAAAAGGTATATGCTTCACTATGTTCAAAACAGCCTTATTTATAGTAGCTAGAAGCTGGAAAAAACCCAGATGTCCTTCAAAAGAGGAATAGATACAGAAAATGTGGTACATTTACACAATAGAATACTACTCAGCTATTAAAAGCTATGACTATGAAACTATTAGGCAAATTGATGGAATTAGCGACATAAAGGAAGGATATTCATTGCAAAATGTGCCTAAATCTGAAAATTACTCATTCTATTCTGAATAATAAAATAAATACTTTTGTATCATCTTATCCTTGCTATGTGAAGCACAAAGATTATGTATTATAAACTTAGTATTTTGATTGCCTCATAAACTACTAAGACAGTAAGGATTTTTATTCACATAAAATATTTGTTAGCATATTTTAACAGCCATATGTAAACAACGATATCCTAAGTTTAAATAAATCTTGTGTCTGCCATCATGCACTTTCTTAACCTTTAGCCCTTCTGAAGCAGTATGGATACTATACATTCCCTCATTATCTATTCTGATGCTCAGCTGTACACTGTGTAAACTGAGTCTCAACAAGCACTCATTAAATATTTACACTATTGTCAGGGGTGTGCTAAGATTGAAGGCAAGTGTACAAAGTATATAAAACTTGTCATGTGACCTCAAAGTTCTTGTAGATTATTGTGAGTAAAATATTCAAAACAAAGAGAACCAATTTGAGACAAGGTGCTGACACACTGAGTATATATACACAAATGGCATAACATTGACTTCAACTATGTATTTTTTAAAATAATTTTCAGAAATTGACTGAATTTGTTACACAGAATGCCCTGACAAAAACAAAGAGACTTGAGTGAAGTCGGCATCATTTAAAAACCATCATCTATAAGGAAAATAAAATGATCATAGGAAATTTCTGTAAATTATCGGCTCATAACTAGAAACAAAATAGGGATTCAGGAAATTGTGGAGGCTGTCTTGCTACACTTTGCCAAAATATGATAAGTATAAAATGTTTCCTCTTATTTCTAACATTATTCAAGCCATTGAAGGATTTTTATAAATATGATAAAATTTTAACTTAGAAATGGAGACCCAGCATGAAAATAAATAAATTTACATCTATCTATCATATTCTATATTTTATTGTAATATTGTTTTTATGGAGTAGACTGATCCTGATTAGAAAATTTTTTCTAATCCTCCCATTCCTCCTACTTCCATGTCCCCATTCTAGACACACTCCGTTTTCTTCTCTCATTAGAAAATAATCATGTTTTTAAGTGATGATAATAATATAATTAAAGAAGATAAGAGCAAACATAAAATGCTGAAACAGGGCAAAGAAACATGAGGAGCAAGGCCAAGAAAACACACAAAAAATCATATAGACCTGTAAACCCACTACATGTCACAAACTCAGAAATCCTATAGAAGCACTAATCTGGGAACCATGATACATACCAAAGGGCCTGTAGGTAAACAAGGAGAAATATAAAAATAAAAAATTAGAAAATTTTCAAAATGCCCTGACAAAACATTATCATAAATTGTCTGTTTGCCAAGAATGTCACTTTGGAATTAGAGTATTTCAATGGGTAAATATCTGCTCTGTGTAAAGCCAAAGGCAAAAGAATTCAATCTGTGCAATAGGCAACAAGCAAGGATGCTGTCTTCTCCTGAATGACAGTTGTTCCACCATGTTTTCTGAATCATAGCATCTGTCTTTACAAAATATGTTTAACAAATGATTTAATAATTGCAATGTTATAGCACAGAATTCTCTTGTTGTGACTCAGCTGTTTTGCGAGAGAATGACTGACTTGATTGTGAGTTATAAGCATGTTCTCAAAATCTTGCTGAGACTTTTAAAGCTTGAGAATTAAAAACAAATTCTACAGTTCAAAATGAACACTAAGAGGCATTGATGTTCTCAGGAGGAGAAATACATATATGATAGGTGAGTAAAATCTAAAAAGTCTATTCTTTAATTTGTCAAGTATTTATTATAACAATTTTGTAGCTTTAAAAAAAAACATAACTGATGCATTTGTCATTATTTTTCCCAAGTGTTTTTAACACATATTGAAAATTGTTCTTATTTTAAAAATAATTTTGTACTACTATGTATTTGATCAGAATTGCTTAAGTACAAATTAAAGTTCCCATTAAACTTCTCAAATATATATATATATATTGATTGCGATGGTAGAGCATTTCAATAAACTTTTGAAACTGGCCGGTGTGTTAGTTTTTCAATTAATGCTTTTTGAAAACTATTACATTACTTTCTGGAGATAAAAGCCACATCACAATATTGTGAATGGGCAGCAAAAAATTTCTGTGAACGCTTCACAATGTTGGAGTTTTCAGCTACATTTCTCATACTACTGAATTAAAATATGAAAATGATGGTGATCAACACAGAGAAGGACACATGGTTAAGGTGCAGGGAATAGGAGACTGCTGAAAGCTTATCCCTAGATAGAGTGTATCTACAGAACTCTCTCCTTGCATGTGTCTTTTGGATGCAGCAGAGCAGCTGCACATATGAACGCACAGTGGTTGTGACAGCATGAACAAACCCTAGCAAACTTGAGCCAGATCTCGTCCCAGCATGGAGAGGGGAGCTGGGCACTAAGTGTCACCCCTAGCTGAGTAGTTATTGGCAATTGTTAGCTGCAAGAAGAGGAAGAGGCAATTTTCTCTAAGAGTGGAGCCTCTGGTAAATCAAACACTCTCCAGTGAACCAATGCACATCCAAGAGCATCTGGCAAGAACAAGTTGGTCTTGATGGGGAAAAAAAAATGGCAAAAAAAAAAAAACCTCTATGCAAATTTGATGGGATTAGGACTGGATGGTAGGGATGAAAACATGGATCTGGGAGGAGTTGAGGTAGAAGTGGGAATGTGATCAAAACACATGAAATTCCCAAAGAACAAACAAACAAACAAACAAACAAACAAAAAACAACAAACTATTTTTAAAGAGGGCAAAAGTTTTCTGACATGTGTTCATCATTTGTAGAAAAGCATAAGAACCTTACTCACAATTTGTCCCATTAAAAAAAATACATTTCTTATTAACTGTAACCTTATCAGCTTTCGACAATCATTTAGCTATATGACATAGTATGTATTGGTGTTTCTCAAACTCATTGTTTCAAAACAGAAGGCCTTTTTCTTCCTGTTTAAAATGACCACTAAAAGACATATGAGAGAAAAATTCTGTGAATAAATGTTTTCAACAATGATGAAAAATGTAAGACGATGAGAGATAATAATGAGGAAAAGTAAAGAAGCATCTGCATACTGAGAGTAAAAACTTTTACAAATTTCATACATCAAAGCTTGACTCTAATAAATTCAATAAAAATATTTGCATTCCATCGTGAAGAATATCCTAATGTGTATGTTATAGAAGAAATGAGAATTGCACCCTCCATTGTTTAATGGTCTACAGTAGTCTAATGAAAGTTAAAGACAGTTCAAAACTTCTGGCGAGGATGGCAGATGGATTTATATTTTTCAGCCATTTATTTAACACTGGAAAAATTGATTAGAATGCTTGATAATTCAATTCTATTCATAGGAAAACATGTGGGATTTGGAGAGTATTATCACAATCTTTTTTTTCCTCTTCCTTTGGAAGTAATCAGATCTAACGAAAACTATGCAGTGGTGCTCTCAGATAAGTGAGCCAGAGGCTGGCATTGAGACTCATGAATCATGGTAAGAGAAGACATTTATGTATTAGGCACTCATGGCTTCCAACTTGTATAAAGCATATATCAGTTCCACAACCTTGAATAGCCCAGAATAACAACCAGAATAAGCTTTAAAGCTCAGGTCTTTTTGTTCCTTCTGATGAGAACTCAGCTCTTATTTTCACCTTGTGAGACCCTGAGAAAATAATCCAGCACAAATCTTTAAGATTTTTCACATACAGAGCTATAGAATTACATATTGTGTACTATATTAAATTCAGAAAGTTAGGGTAAATTGTTATTGAAGTTCAAGCAACATAAGATACATGGCAAAGATACCAAAGCGTGTTAGCCAATTCCTCACTGCTACTTGAATAACTGTTATATATTTAAATTTAGAACATCTCAAAAGTATGTTTGAAAGTTATAAAATGTATGTCACTTTTTCTAAAGAAAAAATATGACAAAAATTTACAAAGAGCAAAACACTGAGACATTAAGAGTCATATATATGATAGCAATGATAGTCATTGAAACACTTTGAAAATGAATTTATAGAACTTGACAGTTAAATGAGAAAACATGCTAATGTCAAAACTCACCACCTGCTCTTATATTTTAATATACTTTGTAAGTGTTTGAAGTGTAAACTACCCTAAAAATAACTTTGTAGTTTAATGAAGAGAATATAAGATTTTTCCAAAAAAGCACTTAGAAAATATTTGCATTCTTAACATCACAAGGATTATCAAAATTATACTTAAACTTCTGTGATTGTGGTAATGAATTTAACTTGTCAAGATGAATAAAAATGTCTTGCAAAATTATTAAAATGAAGATTGAAGCTGGGCAGTGATGGCGTATGTCTTTAATCCCAGCACTTGGAGGCAGAGGCAAAAGAATTTCTGAGTTCGAGGCCAGCCTGTTCTACAGAGTGAGTTCCAGGACAGCCAGGGCTGTATAGAGAAAACCTGTCTCCAAAAACGATACAAAAAAAGAGAAGAAAGAAAGAACGAAAGAAAGAAAGAAAGAAAGAAAGAAAGAAAGAAAGAAAGAAAGAAAGAAGAAAGAGAGAGAGAAAGAGAAAGAAAGAAAGAAAGAAAGAAAGAAAGAAAGAAAGAAAGAAAGAAAGAAAGAAAGAAAATGAAGATTGAATTCATTTTCCTTTGAAATAGAAGAATTCAGAAGTGTATGCCACAAAAAAAAATATTCAAAGCTTCTATATATGTTGATATTTGAGATAAACTAAGAAGCATTTTATTTCCTTGGTACACTATATTTTAGAAGAAAGAAAACAAGAAAAAGAGGAAGAAAATAAAGAAGGAAGAGGAGTTCAAGGAGAAGAAAGAGGAGGAAGAGGTGGAAAATCATCATTCTACCAGATAACATTTATTTTGCAGGTTTCTCAGATATAAAATGCTTAAATTTGGACTGTTGCATTTATCCTGCTTTCATGATTGTTGTGTAGCATATTCTTTAAACAATTATATATAGAGAATACTACTATGATTGAGAGGGCAGATTTTCCTCATATAATTATTATGGTTAAATAAATGAACTTAATGTTATTAATATATGACTTCTACCAGAAATATTCAAGAATATATTTTTTACCATTAAGAATTTTATTTACTTTAAATATGCATTTCCATACATTTCAGCATCCTCAGCAGAACTGAGATTTCTCTATACCACCCATTCTTCTTTGACCATACTAACTTTTACTCTAAACTATGATTCATTAAGCCTTGTTTTGATTTCATTATTAACTTTTAAGGAAACAGAGGAACATTGTTTCTATGCCTAGAACTAAGCTGGTGTGAAAACATAAAAACTAGTAACACTAGATGTTTATAGTACATTAGTGATTGATAGAAAAGAAGTTCCTTGGGGAATAACACATGTAATACCTTCTTCTGGCTATCTCTGGTACTGCATGCATATCTATGGTGCACATAAATAAAATAAAAATAAATAAATCTTTATAAAAAAATGAAGCCATCTCTTCACAAGGTTTGGGACCATTAGGTAAGCACTGATACTCTTCATACTCCTACAGTGCGTGATCTCCTATCATCACACTTGGAGGATTCCTGTTCACATACAGTAAAATGGAAATTGGTGTCTTTTGTATTAGCATCACTTACCTTCATAATATACTTTAAACCCATGAGCACTAACTGCAAAGTCACTGGTCAACCGTAGTGAGAACACAGATTTGGTACTTGTCACTGGTGGTGGTAGGTGGAATCCTGTTAACCTAAAAAGCAAAATGGAATTGTTAGCAGTGTAGTCATTAAAAAGGGTTTCTAAAGGGATTAGAAGGCATGTTATCAAATTTCCTTTTTTTTTTCTTTATTCATTATACACAGATATCTCCTTCCAATTAATTATAAATTAGCCATCAAAGTACATTATATCAAGTAAACTTTATTGGCTTAAAAGTATATTGCTTTTTATAATATCTATCAACAGTAACATATTAAAATTCTCATTAGATCAAACTTTGAGAATGAGAATTTTGCAAATTTGTGTTTAAGAATATTGTATGTCATTGGTTTTAGTAAGTGGTCCTTTAAAAGAAAATTTCATTAAATACATGATTCGTGTGAAGGTTATAATGTTTGTGTAGGCCAATGTCGTTCAAATAACAGATTAGAACATAGGAACAGAAAAGTATATACAAGAAAGTAGAAAATACATACTCCAGTGCAAGTAACAATAGTTTAAAGTCACTGTTTTTCCAGGTACAAATAATATTCTATGACCAAAAAGCAGCTATTTCAGCTGTCAACTCAGAGATATGTATGTTTTTCCATAAGACAACATGTATTTTTATAGGCTCAAGAGTTTTAGTTCCTGTTTTGTTTTATTATTTGTTAAAACGTAATATGTGATGTTATAATGAATTAGTTATTCACAATTTCAGGTTAATTATAGTTACAATTCAGTGATATCTTATGGCATACTTAAGTGTAACTACTGCATTACTTCTTCCATAATGTTAGTAATTGCTTAAAATTACTTGTGACTGCTAGTATACATTCAAAACCTCTAAGTTACCTGTGATACTATAAAACAAAGTTTGCATCATTTTTGTACTTTGACTGAAATGTCAATGCAATAAAAGTAGCATATAATATCCACTAGTATTAATGGCAATTGTTTTAACTGTGGACCTTTTGAAAGTGTCCTTTTTTTTCCTCCAGTCCCTAATGGTTCATATTTTGACAACCATGGTTTTAGAAGAATTCATAGTATATGTGTTGGGTAGTCTGGACTCACTTTGAATATTTTGAAAATTTTGTAAACCCTCAAAGGGTTTGCAAATAAGGTGGTCCTGTCTTTTTCTGAGAAATTCTGGCAGCCAGGCTCCTCCACCATACCACTCAAACTGTCAAAACTACATTTTCAGCCTTTGTAACTGTCACATAGGCCATCTCCAGCCCCTCAAATGGGACCCTCTCCATATTACACCAATTTTAGGCAAAACATATGAATCAAATGCCACTAATCCCTGAGCAGAGAAACCCATTTTTTTTTATAGTTTTCCACAAAACTCCTGAGCATAAAAACTCGCCAATTCTGAACAGCAACACACACACACACACACACACACACACACACTGGAAATTTCTACTCTGGAATTCTCTGCCCTCACAAGAATTCCTATCATAAAGGCTGGATCTTCTCAGTTCCTGGTTGTAATCTTGTAGCAGAGGCAACCACCTCTGAATTTGTCCCTTATTCTTACTCTGGACCCTCCCAATAAATCCCTTTTAGAAGTTTGCTGCCTGGTATGACTCATTAGACAAAGGCAAGAACAGAAAAATGGAAGAAACCTCAGCTCAGCCTGGGACATCTTGCCATGGGAGCTAGAACACCTCTGTTGAGGAGGTTTCTTCTCAGAGCTGTGGGGTTCCTGGGCTTCCATGTCTCAGGACACCCTTCAAATGCAGTGTGCTCGTCCTTCAGAGCTATGTGGTTCCTCAGCTTCTTAGTCTCTAGATGCATTTCCATTAACCAGGAAGGCCAGCAGCATGTGTAGACACTTCCAGTAGACATGTGTTCATCCTACTTGTAAGACATGTTTAGGTTCAGTTTGTCTAATAGATTTTCAGACTTGTAAATCTTCTAAATTTTTTTTTCCATTTCAGGATGTATTCAAAACCTTGAATTCTTCTCTTTCTATGTAAGTTGGATCCCATAAGTTATATAATGAAGCCATTTTGGAAAATAATAAATTTGTGGGGTACATGTTTATGTGGGGGGGGAGAGTGGTATATGTTCACCAGGAGAATATGATTGAGAATGTTTTTGCTGGCACCTCTACACTCTGTGCATATTGAAGCAAAGTATCAATATTGGGAGTCATTCTTGACCGTTATCAAGATCAAGACTTCATGATTATTGGAGGAGCATGATCTCTCAGCAAACCCTGGACTCACTGATAATGAGTCTGGAAAGCCAAGGAGTTCAAGGAATCCTTTCTTCTTCCAAGGTCCCACTCTTCAGCATTCAACATGTTTGAGACATGCACTGCTACTACTGGGTTTAACATGGGTTGGGCAATCCAAAATCTGGTCACTATGCTTGTGCCCAAAGGTTTAAGAAACTGCACTATCTACCCAGACCTTTATATTGTGAGTTGTTTCTTGGGCAGTTAATAGAGTTATATCTGTTGTCAGAAGCATATATCTGCACTTAATATTGTAATGATGTGCATTACTTTTATTAATGTCACATAAAATTCTGCATGACTAAGATACTTAGAACTCATTGACATTGCCGTTATGTATCAGATATTTCAAAACTTTTTAAATGAAGAATAGGCACCTTCTGATGTATCCCTGGTTCTAGTTACTGCAAATGTATGCAATACTTATAATCACTGCACACTTACATAGGTCGGCCCAGAGCTCAGCTAATTCTTTGCTTAAAGTCTTATAGGCTACAATTAAGGGGTCCCTTAGGCTTAATGGATTTCTCAAGGCTCTGAACTATATCAGTCTCTAATTCAAAACAATAAATCTGTTGCCAGAATTCAGTTCCATGTAGTTGCATAACTAAGCTTTCTTACTCCTTGCTGACTGGAGAGTTGAATTCTTTGAAGAATTAGAATTCGGACCTTGTCTGTGTCTATTACTTCTTTTGTGGGCAAAACTCTCTACACATAAATTCTAAAGCAATTAAATTATATTAAATGGATCTCCTTATTCAACATGTGTAATTTTGATTCCCTCTGCAAGTATTCCTCTGCCATGCTGTCAAATATTTTCAAGTGTTTTTATAGAAGCAATATTTTATCACACTTAATTATTAGTTAGCACTTGTTAGATATATTATTTCCAATTGAAACTTCAAATAGCTTTAAGTATATATTTAATGTAAATATATAAATGTAAATATAGTTTCTAAATCTGGGAAAAATAATAACTGAAAGGAATATGAATACATGTATAATATGATCATGATTTTTTTCTCTTTTATCTTTTTTGTTGTTGTTGTTGTTGTTGTTTTGTTTGTTTGTTTTTTGAGACAGGGTTTCTCTGTTTAGTTCTGGCTGTCCTGGAACTCACTCTGTAGACCAGGCTGGCCTCCAACTCAGAAATCCACCTGCCTCTGCCTCCCAAGTGCTGGGATTAAAGGCGTGCGCTACCATGCCCAGCTCTCTTTTATCTTTCATATAAGTTCATATAAATAAAAAATATACAAATTGCTGAAGCTGAACTGACATAATATATTTAACTTTAAGGAATAAAACATTGCTTATAATACTGAATTGTGTTTTCACGTCCCATTGCTTATTGTTCCTCTGAAAAGACGGTTATCATCCTGACTTCTACCAATAATAGATTTTCACATTTCAAAGATTTATATTACTGAAACATAAAACTTTTGCTGCCTCTGGATTCATTGACTTATTATTATATTTTTGCTATAACTACAGTAGATGGAGTCATTGATCACTGTTGTGCATATTCCATTATATGAATATTCCTTATTTATTCCCTATCTAGTAAGTAGGTGTTTGTTATACAGAGGGTTATAAACAATATTGTCATAAATATTGTGTGTATTTTGACATCATATGCATATAATTCTATGGGGAATACATGTGTATGTGAAAATACGGTGTCATGATTAACACTACCTCATTCAAAATTTTCCTGTACTGCCAAGGTATAAATACCACTATTGTACATTTACAGCTATTGTGCCTAATTGGACTTAATGTCCACTCAACAGGAGGAAGGGGAAAATATCTGCTACTTGAAACCTAATGGCTGAGGGCTAGTATCTTAAGTAAGATAAATATCTTAAATAAGAAGCTACTACTGTCACTTTATGAAAGAATCTAAATATTTACCTTCATACCTACAGGTAAGTGTTATTAAAGAAACTTCTTTTTCCAACAACAATGGACCTTTCTGAACAAAATGCAGAAATCATAGTGTGTCCCAACCAATACATACATTTATAATATAATTTCTTTACCTTAGGCTCAGGGAACATAATGAAATTAGAAACAGAGAGATTTTAAGAAATAGAAGCTCAGGAAATCTACTGTGAGATTGTGTCTTTCAGAATGATTAGGTACCTGCACACATAGAACTTCAATAATACAGCTGCCTAAAAAATTGCTGAAGAAGTACACCATCATTTGCCATGCTAATGTGGAAAGCAGAAATTTTATGGGGCTCCACTCCAAAGGGAATATATATATATATATATATATATATATGAAGGAAAGGGCTTTGGGAGGACAAAATGTACGTGGGTGGGATTCGGGGAAGAAAGTACAGGTGGGAATTATGTAATGATTACATTTTAATTTATAGAAACATAAGATAGATATTTTTTTTTCAAAATCATTTCTTTCATTGAAGTGTTTACATTGTTTTTCTACATCAAACCAGAAACTGTCTGAGAAATATGTGAAATCAAAATATTTATAATGGAGAGAAATATGAGAAAACCTTGTCAAATCAGAATCAGACAACCAAATCTGACTGATGGTCTTTGAATCCCAGCTTAGATCCACAGAACTCTAATGTGTCACCTTACATGGCTAATGGAACACTTCAGACATAATCAAGAGCTACAGAGTGGGAAGTCATGCTGTATTATTTGAATAGCTCCCAGGGATTCACACAGTAGAGACAGTGGTTTGAAAGAAAGATGAAATTGCAGAATCAAATGTGAGAGTGACACAATTGTTGGCTTTGAAGACAGAAGAAGAATATAAGTCATGTCATGTCAGTTAGCTAGGAGGAGTTAGAAGAGTGTGGAAACGGAAACCACCTCAAACATTTATACACACACACAAATGGAGCCCTGAACATCTGATTTCACCTCAATGAAGTCCTGCTTGAAATGCAGCTCCAAAGTCACACAATAATGCACCGGTGTTATTAGACTATCACATTGGCAGGAACTGTCCCAGCCAGGGGAGCTAGTGCACAGCTCTCCTTTGTACTTCAGAAAGAAAATAATTTAAATATCTACAGAAATATCATGGATCCCTCCCTGTAATTCACCATGGAATCCCTTTGGAACCTACTGACTACTTTGAAGCTTGTGTATTCAGAACATTTTCCTCAATATTTACTTGTTTACAATTTTGAAAGCTCTCTACATCTGATGAATACACATTTTTTATCACAAAAAAGAAAAAAAATCATGATAGACAAAGATAAGTTTAAAAACCTTGATCAAGTTCACAATGAAATCATTTATAAGAATAAGGCATTATTACTAATTTTTGTATTTAATTTTTATTTGTTATTGATAATTTTATTTATTTACATTTCAAATGTTATCCCCCTTCCCAGTTTTTTTCTCCACAAACCTCCTTTTCCCTCTCCCCTGCCCCTGCCCCTGCCTCTAATGAGTGTGCTTCCTCATCCATCCACTCACTACAGCCTCAACAACCTAGCATTTCCCTACAGTGGGTCACCAAGCCTCTAGAGAAGCAAGGGTCTCCCTTCCCATCGATGCCAGATAAGGAAATCCTCTGCTACATGTGCAGCTGGCTCCATGGGTCCCTCCATGTGCACCCTTGGTTGGTGGTTTAGGCCCTGGGAGTTCTTGTGGATCTGGTTGGTTGATATTGTTGTTCTTCCTATGGGGTTCAAACCCCTACGGCTCCTTCAGTCCTTCCCCTTACTCCTCTGTTAAGTACCCCGTGCTCAGTCTGATGGTTGGCTGCAAGCATCCACAGATGTATTCTTCAGGCTCTAGCAGAGCCTCTAAGGAGAACGCCTGGTATAAGGCTCCTGTCAGCAAGTTCTTCTGGGCATCAGCAATAGTAACTGGGTTTTACATCTG
This sequence comes from Mus minutoides, assembly GCA_902729485.2. Classification (NCBI taxonomy): domain Eukaryota; kingdom Metazoa; phylum Chordata; class Mammalia; order Rodentia; family Muridae; genus Mus; species Mus minutoides. Next base: position 38,035 of record LR752697.1, read on the forward strand.
CATGTGAGATGGGTCCCTAGGGGGGGGGGGGCAATCTCTGAATGGTCTTACCTTCATTTTCTGCTCCACTCTTTGTCCCTGCATTTCCTTTTTACAGGAGAAATTCTGGATTAATAATTTCAAGATGGTTGTGTGGCCCCATTCCTCAACCAGGGGCAGTGCCTATGCACTGGATATGGTCTCTACAGTTTTGTCTCCCCTTTGTTGGGTATTTCAACTAGTGTCCTCCCTGTTGTGTTTGGGAGCCTCTTGGGGCCTGGAATCTGGGAATTTCTAGTGGTACCTCCAGTTTCCTACCCCCTAATTGATACATAACTTTATTCAATTTCCTAACCCTCTGTACTGCTCCCTTCTGTCTCCTCCCATAGCTCATACTGCCACATTTTTCCTATCTCTTTCTCTCCCAGATCCCTCCCTCCCTCTGCCTCCCCTGATTATTTTCTTCCCTGTTCTGAGTAAGGCTGAAACACCTGCACTTTGATATTCCTTATTCTTGGGTTTCATATGGTCTGTGAGTTTTTTCGTGGGTATTCCAAAGTTTGGAATACACTATTTTTAAAATTAGTTTCTAGATTTGTGTATGAATATTTTATCTGCAGTATAACTGTGTACCATGTGGATACCTGGTGTCCATGGAAGCCAGAAAAGGCACCAGACTTCCTGGATCTGGAATTAAAGTCACCATGCTTGGAATCGAATCCCAGTTTTCTGAAAGAGCAATCAGTGTTCTTAACCACCAAACCATCTCTACCCACAGACCAACATCTAGCATTTCTAATCAAACCCCAGTTCAGCCTTTCTTTGTCTTTATCAAACCAATTAAAACATTAAAGTATTACAAGCAAATGCACATATTAACCTTTAAATAATTCATATTTGAGTACAAACTTGTACTCACAGAGATTTTTAAATAATATATTCCTTCAACTTTAGAAAAAAAATCATCAGTATTTTACAACATAACAGATAGAGGAAACATGAAAATTATTTTACAGTAAAGGCTACTTGTTTGCAATTATACATAAGTAGTCATCATGAACTGAAATGATGTATATACAGAGTTTTTTTTTATGTTTTAGTTCAAATAATGAAGAAAGAATATGGGAGTTATATAATGGGTATGTACAATGACTTGTGTTTTCTGTCCTGTAAGACTTGATTTGGGAAAACATAAAGTCCTACATCTCATAAATATTTACCTCATTATTTTCTATTATAGGTTATATTTAATTAGTATTACTATTTATCATTTGGACTCTATTCTTCATGAATAGTTTAGTGATCTTTCTAGTCTACCATTGGTGCTTCAGTTAAGCCTGTCACAAAAGAATCCCACAGTAAGGGCTTGCTCAATTAATTAACTGAGTTGGTCATTCATATATCATCCTAAGTTATGGGATCTTTGATGAACAGAGGACAGAAAGATATTAAGAACAAGAGGTACTGGGTGGTGGTGGCGCATGCCTTTAATTTTAGCACTTGGATGGCACAGGCAGGCGAATTTTTGAGTTCAAGGCCAGCCTGGTCTACAGCATGAGTTTCAGGACAGCAGGATTATACAGAAAAACCCTGTCTCAAAAAAATAATAAAATAAAAATAAAAATAAAAAATAAAAATAAAAATAAAAAAGAAGGTAGTGGATCACTTCAGGGAAGTGGTGTTTTACAGACATAAGAGTGCAGATGCCCATGTGACCTCACAATCATTTTGACAGGTGAATAAGACCTAAGCAAACTTGTGTCAGACAAAATCCCAACATTGAGGCCAAGGAAGTGTATATGGAATCCATCCACTAACTGGGGAACTATTGATATTTTCTGGCTAATGAGAAAAAGTAAGATTGTATGTTCTGTTTAATTATTTGGCCTCTAGTATGCTGATCACCCAGAAAAGGCCCCAATCCCAAGACTAGTGGAAAAAACAGAAGCTGAGCATGATGAGAAAAGGAGAGGGGGAGTGGGGACAGAGAGACAGATAGAGACAGACACAGACACAAACACACACAGAAAGTGGGAGAAAGGAGAGAGATGCACATCTCTGTAAAGGGGAAAATTATATGTTATAAATGAGATCACAGAACACTATACCTCCCTGACATATTAACTTTTATTATGGAACTACCTTTGCTAACCATTAGAGATTTTTCCATGAGTCCACTGGTACCTATAGTTAGAGAATGATTCTTCATCACTGTGGCTCCATAACCATAGCTGAGATCAGCGACCTGAAGGTACGTTGTTTTTAATGTTTATGCTCATATATTTGTAATGTATCATATATTTGTAAGGTTTCCTTCATGTTTATGAGGAAATGAAGTTGAATTAGGAATGAAACCTTCCTTGAAAAAATAATTTGTCTGATGGAAAATTATACTGAAGAAAGGAATGGATTGAGGTAAGAAGTTATGTGTGTTTCTATGATCCAGTGACTGTCAGCTGAAAGAATTTAAACAGCTTACACGGATTTCTGAGCTGTCATTTCTTTAACAACAAACCCTAGAAAATGTGAACCTTCTTTAAGGAAAGTGTCACCCATTATACCACTATATCATACATTCCTTTGAGAAAAACAAATGATGCTATATCACTACATCATATATTCCTGTGAGAAATACATAAATCCTAGCATAAACATTTAATAATGCACAACACAGTGAATTCCTACAATGTCTGAATCAGTACAATGACTTTATATAAAATATCTTTATCTGATATATATTATGATTTTATACCACCAAGAAAACATGAATATAGATGAAATGAAAATATATTTGTATATTTAAATTCAGATCTCATATTGCAAAGCTTCAAATCATATTTAGTTTGAAAATATACTTTATAATAATTGCATATTTAAAATGTTTCAAATAAACTTTCATAAAATGCACAGCTTCCCTTTAACTTCTGAGTTCTACAATGCACAGAAAATAATGTCTTCTGAAGCAGTGGCTTCATGAAACCCCTTGAAACTTCTTAGCAACTGGAATTTTATACACATTCATGAGTCTCTTATCAACAGAGGCTGATGGTTACATAATTAGAGATTGTATCATTATAGTTTTATGACTCCTTTTGAGACATTGGCCTTGTTTCATTCTGTCTTACAAAAATGGTGAAGATTTATAGTGCTTCATTCTGTAATAACTGTAAGTAATTACAGGGGGGATTAAATTAATCATTTAAAAATTTACACCAATGACTAATGTGGAAAGCACTAACATAATAACTTGTAATTAAAATAAAATTGTAAGAAATTTAACTTGCAAGAAAACCATTTCAACTGTCAATACACAGAGTTTTTCATTAAGTTTCTCATAGGACATTTTATAAAGGAATAAGAGACAGGATGCCATAGGATATTGCAGAAGTGACTTGACAGATGATCTTAGTAAGAACTACTGGAGGTTTTAAAAATCCCAAATTTAACATTTTACTACAAAGCCATAAAAACAAAAACACTGTTATGGTATTGATATTGACACAAAATCAGTTAAGTTTATCAATGGAATGAAATTTAGACCCAGATGTAAATCCCCATACTTCTAATTCTTTTATTCAGAACCCAGAAATGCACATTTTAAAAATGAAAGCATCATTAACCAAAGTTGCTGGTCAACTGAATGTCCACATATAGGAAAGCCTAAATAAATATATCAATAAACACCTCCCTGAATAAAACTCAACACCAAATGGTTCAAAACCTCAACATAAAATCAAATATAATGAACCTGATTAAAAAAATATAGTAGGGAAGAGTTTTGAAGGTTCTGTGATAGGAAAAGACTATATAAACAGAACATTATATATATATATATATATATATATATATATATATATATATATATATATATATATTAGTATGGCACTAAGAAAAATAAAGAAATGGCACCTCGTAAAAATGAGAAGCTTCTTTACTGCAAATGACAAAGTAGCAGTCCAGAGAACAGGAAGAGATTTTTACCAACTACACATGTGGTATTGGCATGGTGTAGGAGGAGCCAACTGCTAGCAGAAGACTTGGTTTTATGCAGCTATTAAAGCCCATACTCTCAGAGACACACCTAATCCAACAATGCTAGACCTCCTTATAGCCACTCCCTGGGCAAAGCATATTCAAACCATCACATCACTCATGGCAGAAATTTATGAGTGGTACATTTATATAACAAATGTAAATATGAAGAAAATGCAGTGCATTTATATAAAAAGTAATATGGATCCATAAAAATAAACATCATGAAATTTGTAAGTAACTGTAGGACAATAGAAATAAGTCCCCAGTGATGTATGCCAGATCATGAAAGATAGATTTGGTATGTATTCACTTATAGTGTACATTAGCTGTGAAGTCAATGATAACCAAGCTACCATCCATAGAACACAGACTGTTGGTATAAAGTAAGGGACTCGAGGGTGCAGAGATCTTTTATAAAATGTAAATAGAATAAATAGCTGTAGATCATTTAGGAGCTGAATGGGAAGGTCAAGATAAATGAAGGAAGGGATATGGGGAGAGGCCGCTAAAATTCAGAGCCATTTCAAGGTAGTGTAGAAACAATACAGTAGAATCTTATACATGCACCAAATAATGGGGAGAGAACATTCAAATTTGTCATCTCTTGACACAAATTGAAGTTGTCAGTATCAGGATTTTGTTAGATATAATTGAGTTATTGTACAAATGGGATCCATGGGAATCCCCCATGCTGCTTCCAAGACTGTAGGTTGTTATCTACAAACTGACAACAAGGGTCCAAGGCTTAAAACAACATCTACACAACTTATTTCACATAAAGGAGTCAAGCTTGGGGTAGATACAGCCTTCACCTTTACATGCTAGCATCTTTGTGACTAAAAATTGAGCTCATTACTAATATTTTTCTGAAACGACTCCAAATTCTGAATATATTTTCAAAGGCAATCTCAACCAACCACTGAGAAAACATAAACTCTAATAAATGTATACCTTACAAGAAATTTCTGATACTTAACATTATCTTAATCTGTCTTCACCTTGAACATTCTTCTATTAATGAGTTTATTTTTTCTAAGCTTTAAGGCTTTTGAAAAGCAATAGACTGTGACAACTACCTCATATTCTAACATCTACAACTGAAAAACAAATTAGCCTCTTATTAGCAATTTGATATTATTCAAGTAGCTTTAAAACTAAAAAAAAAATGATAAGTGGCTATTACTAAGTACTATCTCACAGTGATGTTAAAAGAACAATATCAAATAAAATTTATGAAAATGATTGCAGTGATTGACACATGCTAAACATCATTGTTATAACAATCCACTCAGGATTAATCTTAATAAACTCATGCTCAGTAAAGTATCCTCCATGTGAACATAACGAGTGTAGATGCAGGGTCTCATTCTGTTCTTCTCTCTGTAGTATTATCAGTAAATTCAACTTACTATTACCTTGACTTTTCCATAAAGATAGAATATAACCTGCAATTGTAAGCCAAATAAACTCCTTCTGCCCAGTGTTGTTTTTATTGGAGTATTTTATTATTGCAATAGGAAAACAAAACAAATAGAAATTGGTACCAGGAGTGGGTCTATTACTGTGAAAAACATAACCATGTGGCTTTTTATGACCCTGAAACAACTATGTGAGAGAAATGCAAAAATATTTTAAAATCTCTTATAGAAAGCCATTATATATTTAAACAAGAGTTCGAAGAATTTTGTGTGGCTTTCCTGTGACTGAAGGACATACAGACAGATAAGGCCTAGTTCATAAAATTTTGGAGAAGGTCAAGGAGTCAGAACCTGTGGTATGGGTGGGTCATTTCTTTGATGTTTTGGTGAAAAATTTGCCTTTAATCTGCTGTGTACTTAGAACATGTGTGAAGTTAAAATGAGAAATGTAGAAATGTCAGGATAGAAGTGTATTTCAGTTGGTTCTTAAAAAGCAGCTGTAATTGTTATACATCATCCCCAATTACAAGAAGCCTTATGGGCTGTATGAGATTCATAATTCTGTCTAGAGGACAAACCTATACATTGGAGACTCCATCTTGTAAAGATTTAAACTTATTAAAGGAGAAATGCCTAAGGTGATGTGGTTTCCTTGAAAGTAACCTCCAAGAAAAGAAGGTAATGTAACTTTTGTCCAAGGTGCATCAGCTACATTCTGATCTGGCAGCAGAACTTGATGTTGGTCTTGTAAGGATGCAGGATGCAGTCTTGAGGGAATTATGAATGGGTAGTTGAGTCCACTGAATATGTATTTAACATTGTAGTCCTTGCAGAACAGTTCTAGAAAGATATTATGATATGAAGTGAGGGCGAGTCCTAAGCTAAAATGAAGATCCCTAATAATGTGGATGCCAGCAAGAACCATGAAGTATCCACCACCAATCAGGGGATGACTGTAAAGGAGAGCTGGGATGTTTATTCTGTTCTGTTATTTTCTTTGCTACAGATCTTATAGGAACTCATGGTTAAGAGAATTTGGACTTGAAAAGCAGTTATAATTATAGGAATTCTAGTTTACTTTAGGGTCACCTTTGTATAGGTTACTTGTGCTCTCTTTCCTACCTATAGACTCTTGAGAGTACTATGAATCTGCTGCTGTCTGCCTGTCTGAACATTTCCTTTCAATCTACTTCTATTCCCTGAGCCTTGGAGTCAGAGAAGGGAGCCCAACACCCTCTTATCTAGTTTTTCTTTACTACTGTCATCCATTCCTCTTAGCACTCCCCCACCAGCACTACTCTCTACCAGGGAAAATACTTGGTTAGGAACCAGGTAAGTTACTTATGCCCTCTTTCCCCACCATTCTATTCTCTCTTTCTTCTGCCTGCCAGCCTTAGCAGTTCCTCCTCAACTACCCATTGATGATTGAAAATGGATCCAAATCTGTCAACTTGTACAAAATATAACTCCAAGTAAATCAAGCACCTCAACATAAGACCAGATGTACTGAACTTGATAAAAGAGAATAAAGAATACAGTTGATCCCATGGGCCCAGAGCTTTCTGCAAAGGACAACGATATCACAGTCATTCAGACTGACAGTTAAAAGTGGTGTCCCATGAAGATAAAATAACTTCCATCAGTAGAGTGAGATGGCAGCCTACAGAATGAGAAATGTGTTTGACCATTTAAGCATCTGTTAGAGTGTATCCATAATACACAAAAAAAGGAAGATAAAATTGAACATTGAGAAAACAAGTAACCTAATTTAAAAATGGATGTAGACCCAAACAGAAATTTCAAAATATGATTCTCAAACACCTTATAAACATTTTCAAAAGTGTCCTGTTCTTAGTTATCAGTGAAACATAAATAAATCTACTTAAAGATTCCATCCTACTTTATTCAGAATTGAGAAGCCAAGAAGACTAAAACAAATGACAGCAAATGATGGTGAGGGTATGGGAAAGGGGAGCACATACTAATTGCTGGTAGGTGTGCAAACTACTAAAGTCACTATGCAGTTCCTGTGGCATTCCCTCAAAGGGCTGAAAAAATACATCCCCTCAAATATCTGTCTGTATAACTTATGAACATATACCTAGAGAACTCCACACCTTACTACTTAGAAGCTTGTTCAAATGGTTTTATTACTGTTCTACTCTTGACAGCTAGAAATTAGAAACAGCTTTAACCAACATTTCAAGGATATGGATATTTTTAGATAAAAACATTTTCTCACATTTTCATAAAATGATTCAAAAGAATAAGNTATGAACATTGTATTGCTGTAATTTTATTTAACAGAGTTAGTGACATTATATTGAAATAAAAAGTATCCATGTGTTCCAAATTTAAATATTTATGTAAATGTAAAAGATAAGGGGAAACATACCAATTTTTGTCATATTAAAGGTAATTTTAACTAATGAGTTAATGTCGAATGCTTCCAGTTATTAAGTTTCCTCTACTGTGTCAAGAAAGCAAGATAAAAAAAAAAAAAAAAAAAAAAAAAAAAGCCTGATATGGTGGCGAACGCCTTTAAACCCAGCACTCAGGAGGCAGGCAGAGGCAGGTGGATTTCTGAGTTCCAGGCCAGCCTGGTCTACAAAGTTGGAACAGTTGGAGGTTGAAGCAGGAGGGGAATAACATCTAGAGTGTCAATAAATAAAATAATTAAAATTTAAAAAATAATAAATTTAAAAAGAAGCTTTGCCATGACAACTGAGTGTGTAATTGACACTGACTTTGATGTATGCAAGTTAACTGTAGGTTTTTATACAAGTAAAATGAACTTGTGAACACTAATTTCATTGTAGTAAGGAGAGCCATAAAAGCCACATTTATGTAGTATGTCAACGTTAATGACTATAAGAAACTTATTTTTCCTGGTGTTATGCACTAAGTTTCTTTTATGCATTTAAGTTACAAAGTACTGTAAGAATGACTGTTACTGTATCCTTACTGTCCATAAAGATTTTAGAGGTTAAATTATTTTCAGTTTTCTATTTATTGTATAGAAAAATTAAAATGCCAAATAGTTTTCTCTGGGTCTTTAATAAGTGTTCTTCATTTAGCAGAGTATTAATTCTACAATTTAGATATAAAATAAAGGAAGAAATGGAGATTGGAATTACATATAAAAAGCACAAAATTTCTTCCCAGGAAAGGAAAGTAATCTGAAGTAAATACTGTTCAAAAGTAATTTTAGCACATATTTTGAAAATAATTTTATGAACCAAATTTAAAGTAATAACGTGATCAAATTGACAGCTTGAAAGTATTGTAAACACTAGAATCGTAGAAAACTTAGAATTCCCCCTCTATTTTTAAATATATATTTTAGGAATAATATTAACAGTTAAATATAGAACCAGATTCTAGAAAATATTTTCATACAAAAAGTAGAATTTACCAGAGCAGAAAAAAATCATCCCTCATGCTGGGTATACTAATGGCACATTAATACAAATACTTGTGTGTCCATATGTACCCTGGGTGAAAAATCAGCACATAGTTTGTGAGATCAGGGAAGAAATGATGTTAACACTCAACATTGAGGACTTTAACATGAAAATATTTCTGTACTATCTCACTTATTCTATGATTTCTACTATTATATCTTTGTTAAATGATATTTTAAAAATACATCAAAAAATAAAACAATTATTAGAAATAGAACACATTGGTGAATATTTCCAAAATAATTTCTTTGTTGATGTTTTTTATTAGATATTTTCTTCATTTACATTTCAAGTGCTATCCAATAAGTCCCCTATACCCTCCCCCTGCCCTGCTCCCCTACCCATCCACTCCCACTACTTGGCCCTGGCATTCCCCTGTACTGGGACATATAAACAAGACCAAGGGCCTTTCTTCCTGAATAATGGCCAACTAGGCCATCTTCTAATACATATACAGCTAGAGACATGAGCTCTGGGGGTTCTGATTAGTTCATATTGTTCCATCTATAGGGTTGCAGACCTCTACAGCTCTTGGGTACTCTCTCTAGCTACTACACTGAGGACCCTGTGTTCTGCTCTATAGATAACTGTGAGTATACACTTCTGTATTTGTCAGGGACTGTCAAAGCCTCACAGGAGACAGCTATATCAGGGTCCTTTCAGCAATATCCATCTGGCGTATGGAGTAGTGTCTGCATTTGGTGGCTGATTATATGATGGACCACCTGGGTGAGGCATCCTCTGGATGGTCCATCCTTTCATTTTAGCTCCAAACTTTGTCTCTGCACCTCCTTCCATGTATATTTTATTCCCTATTCTTGGGAGGAATGAAGTATCCACAGGTTGGTCTTTCTTGATTTTCTAATGTTTTAGAAATTGTATCTTGGGTATTCTAGGTTTCTGGGCTAATATCCACTTATCAGTGAATGCATATCAAGTGGCTTCTTTTGTGATTGGGTTACCTCACTCAGGATGATATCCTCCAGATACATCCATTTGCTCAAGAATTTCATGAATTCATTGTTTTTAATAGCTGAGTAGTACTCCATTGTGTAAATGTACCACATTTTCTGTATCCATTCCTCTGTTGAGGGACATCTGGGTTCTTTCCAGCTTCTGGCTATTATAAATAAGGCTGCTATGAACATAGTGGAACGTGTGTCCTTGTTACCAGTTGGAACATCTTCTGAGTATATGCCCAGGAGAGGTATTGCTGGATCTTTCTGTAGTAATATGTCCAGTTTTCTGAGGAACTGCCAGACTGATTTCCAGATTGGTTGTACCAGCTTGCAATCCCACCAGCAATGAAGGAGTGTTCCTCTTTCTTCACATCCTAGCCAGCATCTGCTGTCACCTGAATTTTTGATCTTAGCCATTCTTATTGGTGTGAGGTAGAATCGCAATGTTGTTTTGATTTGCATTTCTCTGATGATTAAGGATTTTGAAAATTTTTTAAGGTGCTTCTCAGCCCTTTGGCATTCTTCAGTTGAGAGTTCTTTGTTTAGCTCTGTACCCCATTTTTAATGGGGTTATTTGAATTTCTGGAGTTCAGCTTCTTGAGCTCTTGTAAATATTGGATATTAGCATCCTATCAGATTTAGGATTGGTAAAAGTGCTTTTCCAATCTGTTGGTGGCCTTTTTGTCTTATTGACAGTATCTTTTGCTCTATAGAAGCTTTGTACTTTTATAAGGTCCCATTTGTCGATTTGTGATCTTACCGCGCAGGCCATTGGTGTTCTGTTTAGGAATTTTTACCCCTGTGCCCATATCTTCAAGGGTTTTTCCCACTTTCTCCCCTATGAATTTCAGTGTCTCTGGTTTTATGTGGAGGTCTTTGATCCAATTTCTTATGACCATTTTCTAAGCTTTACTCTCAATTTAGGCCCAAAGTGTAATGAGTAAAAACAGATCAACATATTATATCATTTTTTAATTAAATAGGTGAGAGAAAACTCTCATATAGTCCAGGTTCTATAGTGACTAGCAGAAGAGTCACAAATTTGAGGTCAGCATGAATTATACATCAAGAAATTATTGTGAAAGAAAGAAAGAGAGAAAGAAAGAAAGAAAGGAAGGAAGAAAGAAAGAGAGAGAGAGAGAGAAAAGAAGGAAAGAAAGAAGAAAGACAGAAAGAAAGAAAGAAAGAAAGAAAGAAAGAAAGAAAGAAAGAAAGAAAGAAAGAAAAGAAAGAGGAAGAAAAAAGAAACCAAACAAGCAGTGCTTTAAGGTTGTACTCATCAAACACTCAATTCACTGAATTATGTAGTAGTATAGCAGCAACTTTAACATCCAATGCATGTAATGAATAGTCTACTATCATACAATGACTGATGAAGAAAAAACTCAAATTTAATAAGTTTATAAGAGCTTCATGAGACATATGGTCAGTACATATGGGCTTATTTCTGAAAATTTCATTCGTGATAAAAAAAAAAAACTAAAAGAAGATAAATGTCTCAACATTTAAATAAGGTGTACTGTGTTTATTATCAAAATCTGATATCATCATGGTTGAATAAGAGCTCCCAGCCATCCATTGGACTGACCACAGGGCCCCCAATGGAAGAGTTAGAAAAGGACTAAAGGAGCTGAAAGACTTTGGAACCCCATAGGAAGAAAAACAATATCAACCAACCAGAACCACCAGAACTCTCAGGGGTTAAGCTACCAACCAAGGAGTATACATGGAGGGAATCATGGCTCCAGCTGCACATGGAGCAGAAGATGGCCTTGTCAGGCATCAATGGAAGAAGAGGCCCTTGATCCTGTGAAGGTTCAATGCCCCCAGTATAAGGGAATGTGAGGGAAGTGAGGTAGGAATGAGTGGGGAGCACCCTCATAAAAGCAGAGGGAGGAAGAAAGAGATAGGGTGTTTCAAGGGACGGGGAAAGGGCATAACATTTGAAAAGTAAAGAAAGAGAATATCCAATTAAAAAAAAAAAAAAAAAGAAAAGAATAACCATGTGACAGTCTAAATGTGAGGGTGCCACCATATCCCTCCCCTCAGAGCTCAGGGAATCCCATGGAATTTGTAAGAGCTGGAGATAAGAGAAGATACCAAGTGAGCAAGGCCTTCTAAATCAACTAAGCAAGGCCCATGTAAATTCACAGAGACTGAAGCAGGAAGCACAGGGCCTACATGTATCTGCACCAGGTCTTCAACATATCTTTTGTTTGTTTGTTTGTTTGTTTGTTTGTTTACTTATTTTTATTTGTTTATCTATTCCTTTCCTTTTTATTGTATATTTTATTTATTTACATTTTAACCTCATGCTCAGTTCAATGGTCAGCTGTGAGCATCTGCCTCTGTATTTGCCAGGCTCTGAGAAAACCTCTCTGACGACAGTTATATCAGGCTCCTCTCAGCAAGCACTTCTTGGCATCCACAATAGTGTCTGGGTTTGGTGTCTGTATATGGGATGGATCCCTAGTGGGTTAGTCTCTAGATGGCCTTTCCTTCAGTCTCTGCTCCACACTTTGTCTCCCTGTCTCTTCTCATGAGTATTTTCTTGTGAAAAGGACTGAAGCATGCACCCTTTGGTTTTCCTTCTTCTTGAGCTTCACATGATCTGTGAATTTTACCTAGGTATTCCAAGCTTTTAGGCTAATATCCTCTTATCAATGAGTGCATACACTGTGTGTTCTTTTGTGACTGGGTTACTTCACTCAGGATGATATTTTCTAGTTCTTCCATTTGCCTAAGAATTTCATGAATTCATTGCTTTTAATAGCTGAGTATTCCATTATGTAATACAGAAAATGTAGTACATCTTCTGCATATCAGTATTTTTTTGGGACTCCTGACTGTGAAGTAACTCTTCAGTCTGCTCTTGAGTTTCTTTTTCTTTTGATGATTTGTGGTGTTCAACTACAAAATGATAGTTTTTGCTTCATCTTATAATATTTTCTTTGGTCATGTTTGGTTTTTACCTCTTTGAAGTCTGTTCTTTTATAATGAGACAGAAAAGGAGTGAATTTAGAAAGAGGGAGGTAGAGGGGGGCTGGGAGAAGAGGGAAGAAAAACTATAATCAAGTTATATTGTATAAGAAAATCATCTATGAGGAGGACATGAGTGAAGCCCTGGGGGCCAGCAGAAAGAATGGAAACAGACAACTTTGGGAGTTAGGAGGTGGAGGGACTCTCTAGAATGTACCAGAGACCTGGGAGGTGAGAGACCATCAGGACCCAGAGGGAGGGACCTTAGATAAAATACACAACAGTGGGGAGAGGGAACTTCTAGAGTCCATATTCAGTAGAAAGACATCAAGTGGGTGGATGGGGTTGCCATCCCACAGGCAAAAACTGACCCAGAATTGTTCCTGTCTAAAAGAACTGCAGGGACAAAAATGGAGAGGAGACTGAAGAAAAGAAGGTCCAGTGACTGGCCCAAATTGGGATCCAGATCAAGGGAAACTCCAAGGCCTGTCACTATATATTACTAATAGTATGGTGTGCTTACAAACAGGATCCTAGCATGGTTAACATTCAAGAGGCCCAACATGTAGCTCAGTGAGTCAATGCAGATATTTATATCCAACCGATGGACAGAAGCCAGGGAGACCCCTGTGGTTGAATTAGGGATAGGCTGGAAGAAGCTGAGGAGGAGGGCTACCCCATAGGAAGACCAGACCTCTGTACTCTAGGTACCTGGGCTCCTGAGATTTCTTAGACATTGAGACACCAACCAGGTAGCCTCCTACACTAGCTAATAGGCCCCTGACACATACATCAGAGGACTGCCTGGTCTGGCCCCAGTGAGAAAAGAAGTACTTAACCCTGGAGAGACAGGAAGCACCGGGGAGTAAGGAGACCTCCTAGGCTGACAGGAGGGGACATCCTCTTCAAGAAGGGGGAGCAGGAATGGGCTGAGGAACTGTTTGAGGACAGACCGGTGTGTGTGTGTGTGGGGGATAATGACCGGACTGTAAAAATAGATTAAAGATATTTTTTTAAAAAAAAATGATTTATTTTTAATAAAATGATAAACAAGAGAGAGAGAGAGAGAGAGAGAGAGAGAGAGAGAGAGAGAATGAAACACCCATAGCAAAATGAACATCTCTTAATCATAGGCATCTAACATCTATGGTGTCCTCGAAGAAACAGAAATTTTAATACTTGAGACTTTTTGTCTGCATAATTTTTAAAAAGATGGCAAAATCAAAATATTAAGAGTGAATGAACATGGACCCATGGCAGTTTGCTATGGTATGCATATTTTCTTCTACAAATTGTTAAATAATAAAAAAATGAGGTTCCAAAAGTAAACAATTGTGTGTGTCTTAAGATATAAAAATACAGCACATTGATCAGAGGATGGCTTATGTGCAAATAAAGTTTATTTTGTGAGTGTAGAACATAATGGCAGCAACAAAATTGAAACTCTTGTTAGCATGGTCCTAGGTTTGGATAACAGCTTCTAAGGCTCCATGTCTTAAAAGGATTGGAGCCTGTGATAGCACTGACAAGAGAGGTTGGTGGGTCCTTAGAAAAGTCCTTAATTATTCCTGATTCAGAGTATACATTCAGAGGTAGGACCTCAGACGTCCATTTGCTTTCTGAATTCTGAGATATGAAGATCTTTCCCTTGGTCCTATAAAGACTGGATAGATGCCTCAGTGTAGAGGAATCAAGGGCAGGGAGGTAGGAGTGGGTGGGTGGCTGAAGGAACACCCTCATAGAAGCAGGGTGAGGGAGGGTGTGATGGGGTGCTTCTGGGAAGGAAGGAAGCTGGGAAAGGGGATAACATTTGAAATGTAAATAAAGAAAATATCCAATTAAAAAAAAAGTTCATTCTACTGTGGCTTTCTCATCTTCCACATTCCACAAATATTGTAACAATTAGTTTTGAACCAAAACTTCCATGTATTTTAGCCTTAAATATTATACACTACCGTATTGCAGATGGAATCCATAGCCTGTTTATGTAAGACAAGTATTCTCCATTTAGCTACAGTGTCAGGCTTGAAATTACACTTTCCTTTATATAAAGTAGTCAGTGATCACTTTTCTGTAGTGAAGAGCTGGCTAAATATAGTTAGACTTTATTCAGAATATGGAACTGGAAAGTCAAGGAGAGTGAATTCAAATGAAATACAAAGATCAATTAGAAGTATTTTTGTGTAGCATTGATATAGAGCTTTACTTTAATGTATTTTCTCTTTTGGAAAATGCTGGGAGTTAAACCTAGTATATGCTCTGAATGCACTGTATCACCGAGTTAATTTTATTAGCACCAACCTAATGCATTGTTATGGCTACATTGTATAGTCATGCATAAAATTAATCTATAAAATCGAATATGAAAATATAGGAAATATCACTGGAAATACAATTTGATATGTTGAATATTATAATATGATAGGACAGAAGTCAGATGTTTCATCTATTATTTTTGAGTTGAATATTTCCAATGAATATATGTAAAATATAAATTTGCCAGTTGCTATCAGATAATATTATACTGAGAATACTATAATGAAAGGAGGTTTTACTGATTGGATCATATACCTTAAAATAATTATCACAGTAAATGGGTAATTTTTTGGTAGCCATAGTCTGGATTTAAACATTCTTATTTGTGGTGTCTATCAAGAAAAATATTACAGACCTAAAGTATATTCTGGTCATGTATTATATAAAACATTTATACTGTCAGAATATAAAATAGCTTCATGCAAAACAATCAACCATCATTTTGACTACTCCATTTTATAAATGAGTAAATGAAAGCATGACTTCGGTAGAAACATTACCAGTCAATTATAAACAAACATATTGGTTACTTGAATAACATCAGTACTGTTTTACAAAGAGTGAACTAATGAAAATAAAGTGTACACATTTTGTTGTAAAAAAAAATTGAATCCATGGAACAAAATGTTTGAACTTACTGTAATTTTTGTTCAGGTTTTACCTCAATTTTAATAAATAGTTTTCTGTAGTCATTTTTTTTTCAGCAAAAGCCTTCTCAATTCATCTTGGCCACGCACCTAGTATCATCCACAAACGGTGTGTATATCCTTGAATCTGCCTTTCTTGGATTTGAAAGAGCCTTTTATGTTCACAAAAAGTTTCAGAAATCCTGTCTGTCCTTGAGAGCAATCCAGTCATTAATTTGAATCTTCCAAAGGGAAAAATGGTGTCTAAAGAGAAGAGTCATTAACTGCCTAAGGTGCATCACAATTTTAATTGACTATTTTTCTTATTCATTTGCATGGCTAATGGCAAAGCAGTAATACTTCTGTAAGTGATAATATAGAGGAAGTAGTTGCTACACTGTAACAACTTTTAAAGGTTTGTTTAGAAGTACAATAAACATTTTTGTCCTCAACTTCTATATTTCCAAGGGTCTATATTAATATACTATGCTAACAATAAGCAAATGATACTTCCAGTTGGTAGATGTTGTTAATAGTTAGTGATATTGGAAAAGTTTGCTATTGTTTTTCATTTTCCACTAGTGGTTATTTATACTACATGTGTACTTTATGTTGCAGCACCTACACACAAACTATGCTGTTAAACCAGAGAGCCAAACCTCTGTGTTTCTTAGACCTTTTATTGTCTAAAGCAGATAATCAGAAGACAAGGACAAGTTCCAGGTTGGCAGGGAGAAATCTTCAGAGCCAGCAAATTACACTGAGTTCCATCACTCTCAATCTAACCTTTATGGCAACCTAGAGACAGGAATGTGAAAAGAAATGCCATCAAGCATAGTTAAATCACCAAAGTGTGTGGTCATAAAATACCTTATGGCCATTTTATCCTATCCTGTAATAAGTCTTTCAGATATTTCCTAATACATTCATTGGGAAGGTGTTCCCAACCTCATTTTACCTACAGGAAAGGAGAGAGTTGATTTACTATCTTTGAAAAGAATACAAAGTAAAATGATAGGAGATTTTAATCATGAGAATACAAGCTTTGTGTGGAAAGTCAGGGAGCAAAGAAAGAAGAGAGCCGATGAGATAAATGATGTAAAACAAGAACTACAGAACGGCTCAGGCACACTGCTAGGGTTTTCTGAAGAAAGCCAGGGGCAGTTCTATCAGTTATGGGAATGAAGACGGAAGCTCCAAAGCTCCCTTTCTCTTTCCCTTTCCTTACTATCCTTTCATTTGTGTCTCTTACTATCAGGTATTTGGATTTGTCAAGAATCTGGCACATTAATACGAGGCATAACAAACTATTGTAAAATATATTGCATTTGTTTTAGTTTATTAAGGTTTTTTTTTTTTTTTTTTTTTTTTTTTGACAGGGTTTCTCTGTATAGCCCTGGCTGTCCTGGAACTCACTTTGTAGACCAGGCTGGCCTCAAACTCAGAAATCCGCCTGCCTCTGCCTCCCGAATGCTGGGATTATAGAATCTTCTCTCATACAATTCACTCTGACCATGGTTTCCCCTCCTGCCACTCCTCCAGCTCTTTCTTACCTCCCATTTCCCTCATATCCACCCCTTCACTTTCTTCTTCAGAAAAAAGGAGGCCTCCTAGAGACGGCAGTCAAACAGAACAAAACAAGATATAGAAAAACAAAGCAAAATCCCTCATATTGAGGCAGAACAAGGCCACCCAATTGGAGAGAAAGAATCCGAAAAGCAGGCAAAGGAATGAGAGATACACATGTTTGTACTATTAGAAGTCCCACAAAAATACCAAGCTAATAGCCAGAACATATATGTAGAGGAGCTAAGGAGTATATTAGTGTATCTATGCATATGTGTACAAGAAGTAAGATGTCTGTGAGGGTCATTAAAGAACATTGGATGCTGAAAACTAAGTTACCAACAGTTTCTCAACTGTTGGTAACTCAACCTCAAACATCAGCATTTAGAACTAAACTTGAGTCCTATGTATCAACTACTGATCTTAGAAAATATTCTGGATAAAATATTGTTATTATAAAAATAAATAGCATTAAGAGAATTTAACAACAATTATGAAACATATTATATCACTATGATAAACCATTTATGAATAATCATAAAAACACTAAAGAGTAGAGTAATTTTTTCCTTATTTATTATTAGAGAATTTCTTCATTTACATTTCAAGTGTTATCTCATAAGTCCCCTATACCCTCTACCCACCCTGCTCCCCTACCCTCCCACTCCCACTACTTAGCCCTGGCATTCCCCTGTACTGGGGCATATAAAGTTTGCTAGACCAAGGGCCTTTCTTCCCCAATAATGGCCAACTAGGCCATCATCTAATACATATGCGGCTAGAGACCTGAGCTCTGGGGGTTCTGATTAGTTCATATTGTTGTTCCATCTATAGGGTTGCAGACCCCTACAGCTCTTGGGTACTCTCTAGCTCCTACATTGGGGACCCTGTGTTCTGCTCTATAGATGACTGTGAGCATCACTTCTGTATTTGTCAGGGACTGTCAAAGCCTCACAGGAGACAGCTATATCAGGGTCCTTTCAGCAATATCCTGCTGGTGTATGCAGAAGTGTCTACATTTGGTGGCTGATAATTTTATTGAAGAAATAGTGAGAAAAAAATTGAGTTTTCTATAGCAAACATTGTTCAAGCAGTCATTTTGCAAAATGTACTTTTATCTTAACTGACTGCCCAGAAACAACCATCTAGGAGTTTGTTTTTGGATTCCTTAAAATATATGCCATGTTAACTATTCATTTTAATAGTCAACTGCAACAAAATAAGCCTAGATGCTTTTACACCTGACAAATAATGGATCTAATTATCAGCTCTAATATTCTAAACTTTAGGCAAGAATAAAATATGAAATATTTTTCAACATTGGATGATCAAATATTTATATAGCAGCATGGGAATTATTCACATAGTAACTCAGCAATAAATATATAATTGTTATAATTCAAAATGTTTCTCAATGAAGAGTAGTAGTATCAGGAAATGGAAAGCTACTCATAATAAAATCAAATGAGACAATTGCATCATATACATTTATCAAACACTTATCACAGAGATTTTCTATACTTTTCTCTTAGTCATATCAAGATCATCAATATAATTAAAAAGTCGAAATAATATGTGAATAAATAACCTAGTTAGAGGTACTGTGAAACAGCAAAGAAAGATGACAAAAATAGCTAAGTGCTTCAAATATTGGCAAAAATGTAGACCAGCCCGATCTTTCACACATTGACAGTTAAGTAGGCAGCCTTGTACATCAATTTGATCACTTTTTATTAAATTAAAAATGATTTTTTTAATTAGGCATGTAAAAAGGAAAACAAGGGTAGTTTAAATATTAGGCAATGAGGAAGGTTCAATTATATGAAACGGATACAAGTCATAAAAGAGTACAGGCATGTAACGGTTTTTATAGTTTTGAATATGTCATGGATTCTTTGTGTTAGCTAGTAGATAAGTGCTTAAAATGTATTTGATAAATAAACCTAATATTATGCTTGAACAAAAGGCTATTCTAACTATGTCGATGGAGGTTTGTTAATATGTATAAAATTTGAATTTGGTTAAGCNAGTCGGAGAAAAGGAACATAATCCTCAAGAGAATGGAGGCCAAAGGGAGTAGAGAGACTTGGTGGGGTTGGGGGGTGGGCATCCTAGTGGAGACAGCAGGGTGGGGAGGAGGTATAGGATGTGGAACTGGATGGACCTGTGAGTGGCAGAATAAAATCTGGAGAGTAAGAAAAAAGAGATTAAATTAAAAAAAAAAAAAAAAGAATATAAACTTGATAATTTCATGAGTCTCTTAAATTAGTATGTTTTTATAAGTTATGCACTACAATATTATCTATTTATTCAAATTTACATATTGTCTCTATCTCTTTATCTTTCTCTCTTATATCTTTCCTTATATCTGTTTCCTTATGTGGTCCTGGTGATCCAATTATCTTTTACATGATTTTATTTATTCTGCATATATTATTCAAAAAATAGTAGATTATACTCTATGAATTAGTGTGTCATCGGGTGTCAGAAAATAATTAAACTAAGAATTTACTATTATAAAAATTAAAGTAAATCTCTCAAAATTATTCACATATATAAATTTCAAGATGTTCCACGTTATAAAGATATTTTTAAGATTTAATATTATGCACACTCTTTAAATATAAGCAATTTGAATTTTCTGTAAAATATTTCTTAAAATGTAATAGGGTTGAATTGTATATATTGATATTGAATATCATATAACTAAGTAATTGTTATACACCTCTTTATCTTAAAATAAATAATAGTAAATAGTGCATTTATGCTAGTGCTGACACAATCAATTTTTTGGAAAATACCATAAAATGTTACTTTCAGGTTATTAAATATGATAGTGTAAATAATTCTTCTCCTCACTGATGGAAAAAAAATCAGATAAAGGGGAGGGGCTCCTCTTGACAATATATTAAAGAAAAAAACTCTTCATTCCACTTGACTCACTCAGTGCCCTGGAGCTCAAATTTGACTAGATTAAAACTGATTGAGATCCAGAAATTCTTTGTAGCTCAGGTTCTTGGTAATAGCCAAAATAACATCACCTGTCTGCTGAAAATGCTCTGACCTAATCTCTGCTTTGTCCTAAACACCACTGTTCAGGGAGCTACCACCAGGGCTTCTGTGATCTTTTCCTATTCCACTTCTACCTTTTGATTATCTAGTTACCTAGTTAATCTAGCTAAATCTACCCAGTGCTAATGAGGTAATGGACAATGATGGAGAATCTGTAACCACTAATTTGTTAAACCAGTGTAATTCCTAACACTCTAGATACATGTGTCCTTATAACCACAGATAAGAGTAGTCTCCACCACAAGGAAAGTTCTCTTTGGAGAAGATGGAGAACATTACAGAAAGCTGCAATCAATCAAAATCCAGAGCAATGGAGCCTAGTTTCAGTGGATTTACCTAGACAATATTCCTGCACATAAGGCTCAGAGAAATTTTCCAGAGAAGGTGATTAAATCATTGCAAGAATCAGAAATTTGGGGAGTGTTTATTTATTTATTTATTTATTTGTAATATTGTATCTTTAGAAATAAGAGAAGCTATACACACCTATTCTCTCACCAAAATGACTGCCCAGATATTAGCTGAGTAAGAACAATTCCCATGAATGTGCCATACTGAACAAAGAAAGGTCAACAAGCACTCCACTTGCAAGCTAAAACTGGAGAGCTGGCCTTTAAATAGGAAAAAAAAATGAAATAAATGGAAGAAAAATATGTCTACTACTAGAGTGTGGAGAAATATTTTTTCATTAATTCATTTATTTATTTACATACTGATCACTGCCCTACCTTTGTGCCACCCCTCCCAGCACAGTCCCTCCTTTACCCACCCTCACCTACTCCTTTGAGAGGGTGGAGTTCCCCACCCCAGGTATCCACCTACTCTTGCACTAACTAATGACTAGAAATTAAGAGATTTATTCTAGTGATATAAAGCTGAGAGTATGATTACATCTCTGTACTTTAGAAAGATTTTCATGATCCAGCATGTATTTTTATAAAATCCAATTTCACCCAACCTACCCTACAATTCTCCTATCAGCTACAGTTTTCCCTTTCAAGTTCATGTTATCTTTTTAAAAATAACATTTTTGGAGATTACAACTACATAATTTATTTACTCCCTTTACGCCTTCCTAATCTTTCCATGTAGTCTACCTCTTGCTTCTTTTCATATTCATTTATTCTTTTTCTGTAATTGCTATTAAATATATGCTATAATCATGTTATGTATATGCATATATACTTTAAATATATGCAACTGACTAAATATTCTACTTTTAAATATTCTACAGCTGGCTGAGTCAGTACAATGTGTATGTATATGTTCATTCGCATATGTTTTCAGGGCTGACCATTTGGTATAACAAATTTGGGTCTCTTCTCTGGGGAAGATTATGTCTCTTGAATTTATCATTCTTAGTTTCCTTTGTCCTGAGCTGAGGCCTTATAACCCTTCTCTTTTTTATGTGAGCATGTCTGTTTTACTCATCCTTGTTTAGTTTTTAGTTTTTGAGTCAAATATATTTATTTTTAAAATTTTTTTTACATAAAGTTTTGCATGTATTTTCCTTTTTGATAAATTTCTTTTATTGTTATTTAGGTGCTTATTTGGGTGAGACCCCATGGGTTCTGACAGTTTTTGAAGATTTGATCTCACAGCATGAAATCTACTAAATCAAGTTAGTAATAATCTGTATATGTGTACATGGATGTAGAACCATTAGAGTATTCATAATCTTTCAGGGACCACATGAGCTGTGAGGAGAATTGATATTCTCACAGTAGTTGTTAATTATCCAAACATTCTCACAAATTCAGTTACATTTGTTTACTTTACTTTTCTTTTCCTTTTCTCTTTCTTTCTTTCTTTCTTTCTTTCTTTCTTTCTTTCTCTCTCTTTTTTCTTTCTTTCTTTCTTTCTTTCTTTTTCTTCCTTCCTTCCTTCCTTCCTTTCTTCCTTCCTTTCTTTCTTTCTTTCTCTCTCTTTTTTTCTTTCTTTTTCTTCCTTTCTTTCTTTCTTTCTTTCTTTCTTTCTTTCTTTCTTTCTATTTTTTCTCAATAAATGTTGGTTTTTACAGAAACCCTCAATTGGTCAATCCATAGAGAATTAAGGAAGTGCTCAGCTCTGAAGAGTATATCTGTGCCATTCCTCTCTCCCCATTGATCTGGGAACATAATGGAAGAGGAAAAGGTTGGTTTTAAGTGGCAGAGGTTGTAAACATCTACTGTGAAAAAAGTGTTGGAACATTGTACACGTGGCCACATATGTCTTTAAAATAGTAGATACAGAGGAAAGACATAGCCTTGTCTTATTCCTGATTTTAGTGGAAGTGCTTTGAATTTATATCCACTTAATTTGATGTTGGCTATAGACATAAATTGCCTTTATTCTGCTTAGATATGTCCTTTGTATCCCTAATCTCTCAAAAAAAAATTAAGATTTTGTCAATGTTATTTAAATGATGGATTATATTGACTAATTTCCATATGTTGAACTACCTCTATATCTCTGGGATAAAACCTACTTTATCTTTGTGAATGGTCATTTGATGTGTTCATGGATTTCGTTTGCAAGTATTTTCTTGAGTATTTTAGTATCTATATTCATAAGGGAATTTGGTCAGTAATTCTATTTCTTTGTTCAAACTTTTTGTGGATTGAGTAACTTAAATGAATTTGGTACTTTTTTTTTCTGGTACTGTTTGTTCTTTGGGATAATTTGAAGAATGTTAACTCTTCTTTGAAAGTCTGGTACAATTATGCACTAAAATTGTCTGGCCCTGGAATTTTTTGGGGGGTATGGGGTGGGAGATTTTAATGACTACTATTTTTTTAGTAGTTCTACATCTATTTAAGTTGTTTACCTAACCTTTATTTAATATTGGCAAGGGTATCTATTGAGAAAATCTGTCATTTCTTTTAGTTTTTCCAATTTTGTTGAATACAGGTTATTATTCTCTATATTTCCTTGGTGTCTGGTGCTATGCTCCCATTTTTTACTCTGATGTTGTTAATTTGCATATTCTCTCTCTGGGTGTTAGTTAATGTGGCTAAGTTCACATTGGAGATTTTCTCAAAGAAACAACTCTTTATTTCACTGATTCTTTGAATTGTTATCTTTTATTTTAGCTCTCAGTTTGATTATTTCCTACCATCTACTCCTCTTGGTTGTGCTTGTATATTTCTATACTAGAGCTTTGATGTATGTTGTTATGCTGCTAGTATGTGGTCTATCCTTTTTGTTTTCTTTTTTCTTTTTTCTTTTTTTTTTCTTTTCTCCTTCTCCTTCCCCTTCTCCTTCTCCTTCTCCTTCTCCTTATCCTCTTCTTCCTCCTCCTCCTCCTCCTCCTTCTCCTTCATGTAGGCACTGGGTACTATGAATTTGGTATGCTTACCACAATTTTCATTGAATTCTAGGAAGGATTTAATTTATTTCTTTATTTCTGTTTTAACCCAGTATTTATTTGGTAAACAATTGTTCAGTTTCCATGATTTTTTAGGCTTTCTGTTGACTCTACTGTTATTGAAGTTCAAGTTTAATCTCCCTTGGTTCGATAAAATGTAGAGAGTTATTTCAATTTTGTGTGTGTGTGTGTAAGTTTGTTGGGATCTGCTTTGAGACTGAGTATGTGATCAATTTTGAGGTTCTGGGAAGAACGTATATATTTTTGTGTGTTCAGGTGAAATTTTTGTTATTTGTTATATTCAGTTGAGATAATTCAATATTAATTTGTCTTATCCCTTGAGAGGATAGATATGCGCACAACGAATACCATTGTCAATATATCTGTAAAGCTATCACATAACATTTAAAAGGCAAGTTCATATTTTTATATTTATACAAATTACACAGAATGCATCACTGATGTGAAGAAAATCTACAAATTCTTCTTTTATGCATAGGATTTTAGCAAAATTCTGGGAAAAAATGTAACCTCTTATGGCCTATGCTGTTGCTTGGATACAAACAGCTGTGGGAAAAACACATCAGTTCACCACTACCCACTCATGTTCATTAATGAAGGTTTATATGGATGTGTTCTATTTTAACTGGATGTTGTATCATTAAAAATAAACATCATCTTCTAATGACATTTGCAATGTCAATGAAAGGCCACTGTCTAAAACAGATGTCACACAGTGTATAATATAAAAAGATACAACTGAGTGATCTTAGCTATTTAAGATGATCAACAATCAGAAGCAGTAAGTCAAAGTAGTTAAAATGAGAAAATAAATCAAATTACATTCCCATTGTTAATCATTCTAGTAAACTTTTCACCTTATAAACAAATATTATTAAACAATTAAAGCAGATTCAACTTCCACTCAGGCTGGAAACAGTTCCAAAAAAAAAAAAAAAAACTGTATTAATGAGATGTTATGTTTTATATCTATTTTCACTAAAGTTACAAGAAGTTCACAATGAGATGGTAATATTTCCTCACTGTTATTTTGCTTAATGTTAGTATGCACAGCTTGCCTAAACAGCTCTTGAACATGAAACTTTCCAAAGTAATATAGGTATTACTTCTCTATATGTCATCTTTCTCATGACTTCCTTTACAACAAAATGTGGTAGAACAATGAACATAAAAATCTTATTTAAAACCAAATTAATTAAATGATAGGTCATGCCTGCCAGAAGATCAGGTAGGTTTCCTAAAGACTTCTCCCTTCTATCTGTTTCCCCACCCTAATTCCCCAACTTCTCCCTAGCACCACAAAGGAATACCATTTGAAGCCTTCCTTCACCTCTGACCATACCTCATATGGACCCTACAAACTATCTGCACCTAACCTCTTCACACTTGTTTCTTGTTTCATACCCCACCTCCAGCAGGCACTACTTGTTAACCCAAGGACCATTCCTCTTGGTACAGCAAAGAGACTGAAGGCAGTCAAGCACCTCTCATTTTGCTCCTTAGATCCAGCCCCCCCCATTCTCATGTCAAGTTCTATAGCCAGAAACTCTCTGTGGTCTCCCATTTATCTCTGACCGCACTCCTGGGGTACCACAAAGAATTTCTTTATCAATATTCCTTCCCCAACTCATCTCAGAGTCCCAGGCTCCCACAAAACAGGCATTCCCTGTGAATTTACCGGCTGAGCAGGCTATGAATACAGGTAGCAAGCACATAGTTATCAAACTCTGAAACTCCAGAGAGAAGGAGAAATCAAGGAACACAAAATCCAACTAATAACAACAAATCCAGAAATCAGCACCTAGACCTATAATCACCCATAACCAAGGTGCCTAACTGCCAGCATAAAATCTCAATCAATAACAGCCAGCACAATAATTCTCCAGTAGTAGAGCCTAGCTAGCCTAAGACAGCATGCCTGAATATTTCAACATATCAGAAAAAAATGGGTAAACAACCTTTCAATATATGACAAAGTTCCTTAAAAAGGAAGTAAATACATTGTTAAAGAAACCCAGATATGCATGAATTGTGTAAGAAATTAAATAACATTGTTCAAGATATGAAATTAGAAAAAGAATCAATAACAAAAGCACAAACTGGGGAAATACTGGAAATTACATTTTTAGGAATATGAACAGGAGCTGTAGGGTCAAGTTTCATGGACAGTATATAAGAGTTGGAAGAAAGAATCTCATGCATTGAAGATACAATAGAAGTAAATGCATGTATCAAAGAAAATGTCAAATATAAAAATTTCCTGACACAAAACATCCAGAAAATCTGGTATACTATCAAAATAGCAAACCTCATAATAGAAGAAAATAGATGATAGAAGAAGTCATAACAAAGCCTTAGAAAATATTTTTAACAAAACCATAGCAGAAAATTCCAACATAGAGAAAGAGATGCCTAAAATGGTAGAAGAACCATACAGAACATCAAATAGATTGGATCAGGAAAGACTATCACATAATAATCAAAGCTCTAAACATACAATACAAAGAAAAAAATACTATAATCTCTATGGCAAAAAGACTAAGTAGCATATAGAGGCTGACCTGTTAGAATTACAACTGACTTATCAAGGGAGACTCTAGTAGCCAGGAGAGCCTAAGCTGATATGCTAAAGAGTCTAACAGACCACAGATATCAGTCCAGACTGCTATATCCAGCAAAAATTTCAATCACCATAGAGGGAGAAAAGAAGATATTGCATGATAAAGTCAAAGTTAAAAATTTCTATGTACAAATTTAGCCATACAGAATTTCAACTTAAGAGGTAAATTACACCTATGGAAACACAGAAAATACATACCTCACATCATCTAAATCAAAATAATGGAAGCAAACACACACACACACACATGCCCACACACACAAACACACCAACACTAACACACACAAAAAAATAATAACAGGAATCAACAATTATTGGTCAGTAATATCTCTCAATATTAATAGCCTCAATTCCCCATAAAAAAAGACAGACTTATAAAATGAATGCAAAATCATGACGCATCCTTTTACTAAGTTCAAGAAACATACCA
>LR752698.1:0-17046 GCA_902729485.2 Mus minutoides
AGACAACAGGCCCTGTCCCAGCCCCTTTGCTGGGTCTACCCGTGGTGGCATCCTGAGCTCTAAACAAGATGGCTGAGTGTGTTTGACCAGCTTCAGGACGCCTGTCTGCCTCTGCTGAGCTCATCTTGACTGCTCACTGAGAAGTTCACAGCCAGTTAATAGCTCTAGCCTGCTTCAATCATAGCTGATGTGAGGGCCAAGTCTACAGAGAATTATATCGATTATGTTGGTTAATGTGGAAAGACCCAGCCTAACAGCGGGCGACACCATTCCCTAGGCTTGGGTCTTGGACTGTATAAGAGAGGGGGGTGGGAAGCTGAGCACAAACATGTGTGCATTCGTTCTTCCTCTGTTCCTGACCACAGATGTGATGGGACCAGCATTTTCAACCTCTTGCTTCCTTGACCTCCCTGCAGTGATAGACTTATGACCTGGGGTTGTGAGCTGAAGCAACCCCCTTCTCTCTTAAGCTGCCTTTATCAGAGGTTTTGTCACAGAAAAAGGAAACCAGAGAATTCTCGCCAGGACGTGTCTCGCAGCTTCCTGCATCCCTCTCCCATAAGCCTGTGCCACCAACAACCATGCCAGCATGTATGCCTGGGTCACAGCACAGAGCCACCCTGGAAGTTCCTGGTGGTCTCCAGGCATGCAACACAGCCTGATCCAGATGCACCATCCTCCCTCTTAGCTCCTCCTAGGAACGTGGTCTGCTTTCCCCTGACCTAAATCTTTGGCCAGCTTCCTAGCTGCTGTTTGTATCCCTTCCCTCAGGCCAGTGACTCCATGATCAGACCTCCAGGTGACAGCTGCTGGTCTGGCCGAGCTGTCTAGAAGTCATTTGTAGAGAGTCCTCTCGAAGGACCTTGTCTCTGCTCCCACTTGGTGCGTGACGCTGGGGTACAGAGGGGACCAGGTACAGACGATGTCCTGATGAGCCCACAGCTGCTGGATGGGGAGGAATGGAAGTGCCTCTTGACATCACATGGGCACTGTGACAAGTGAGAAGAGTCTTCAGAAGTGAGACAGGCAGAACTTGAGGGTAGCTCCATGTGAGTGGCAAGAAACTATAATGCATCCATAATCCTCAGGGAATAGAAACTATCTAAGTTGAAAAATTTTAAAAATCAATGCCTAGAGGGCTAGAGATATAGCCCTAGCAGGTAATGGTGCTTGCAGGCAGTCTAATAACCCAAATTTGATGCCCAAGACCAACATAATTGAAGGAGAAGCCTGACTCTTGGAAGTTGACCTCTGACGTTCACCCATGTGTGGTTTCTAACAAACCAATAAACCTTCACCAAGGGACCTGGTAAGATGCATCTGTGGTGAGGTGAACCCAAAAGATCGTGTAAGATGCTGGGACAGAGCAATCAGTGGGAAAGAGGCAGCCTGGTGGACACATATAAATAAATGCCAATTCTATAAGTGTAACATTCCAAAGATTAACTTGTTACTCAATGCAGGGGCTCTGTTGTCCTTTGAGACTGGACCCAAACTGTCCCATGACGGGAGCTAGTTCTTACAGGGACAACAAAGGTTTGGTTGGGGATGCTGGTAGTGGGTGTTGGGGGAAAGAGAGTACTTAAAGGATCTCTGCTGCCCTGAGAGGTTGACCGTGGGAGTGAGAGACACCATCAAGGTTTTATTACATCACTGCCATATTCATTAGCTCCTAGTGTTAGCAGAAAACACAGCAGGAGTCTGGGGAGTTCACTCAGTGGGTGTAGGGAGTGCCTGTCTGGTCCACAAAGCCCTTGGCTCAATCCCTAGCACAGAATAAACTGGGCGTGGTGGTGCATGCTTGTGATCCATGGAAGCATAAGCAGGAGGATGGGATGTTCAAGGTCATCTTCAATTGCATGGTGAGTTCAAGACCACTGAGCTACACAAGACAGTCTCCAAGAGAAAAGGAGAAAAGGGAAGGAAGAGAACCAGAGGGGAGGGGAGGGGAGGGGAGGAGAGGAGAGGAGGAGAAGAAGGAGGTGAGGAATTCTCTGGAGGTGCAGCCCAGTCCTACCTTGGGCCATATGTTTCCTCTGAACTCTGATCCAGCACCAAGCAACTCTACATCGTATGTTAGACTCTTCATGAGTCTTGTATGCCCCGACTTTATTCTCCTCCCTCAGAAATATCCAGCATCTTGGAAGTTGTGTCAAACGCACTCTGCGACCATATGTGTTCTCTAGGGAATGTCACTGACTGACTTACTGAGGGGCCAAGTCTTTAGAGATTTACCCAGAGGTTCTGACATTTACAGACAACATCAATGCTGGTTCTACAGTTTGAGTTGCTGCTCTTGGAACCTCAAATCCAGTTCTAGAAAGACCTTCAAAAAGTTACTAAGAAGGCTGGGCCACCTGGGCATCTCTCTGAATCTAAAGACAATGAAGACAAACACCCCTCGCCTCCTTTCACCCCCACCCTGGGCACCGTGAGAACTGGTCCTAAGGTCTGGCACATACCAGGGAACTGGTCTACTAGTGAGCCACATTTGCATCCCTTAACTTTCATTCAGAGGCAGGGTCTCACTAAATTGCCTCCCTAGTCTAGAACTCACTACACAGCCCGGACAGACTTTGAACTAATGGTCTTCCTGCCCCCAAGGCTGGGAGAACATTCGGGGGTTATGAGTATACCCAACTGCAAACAGAGATCCATCGCTTCTTCCTCTGAGATCCTCCCATGACAGGAAACACCTCCAGTGTTTTTGAGAACAATTCCTCCCTGTGGATGGAAGAAGGCCTTCCAGAAAAGCCTGAGGCAAACTGGCTGTATGAGAACACGCTGCCCTGTTTAGTCTGCAAAGGGGCTTCTTATTGATGCAACAGAGCTAGACACAGAGCATCAAAAAACCTTCAAATTGCCTTAGCCCAGCACAGATTCCTAATAAAACATTCTTAAGCAGTGAGACAAACGTGTAAAGATGCACTTACAAGGTTGTATAATAAAAAAGATTAGAAACGATCTTATGTGTCAGTCTTGGGAGATTTCAATATGTCCTGGTTAAGTCGTAAATCACAATGCAGCCATTGAGAGAATATTTAAAAGGCTGGCGAGGTGTCACAGCAGGTAGATTTCCATTCTCTGGCCACACGTGGTAGAAAGAGAGAACTGACGCTGGCAAGTTGCGCTCCGCTCCACAAGTGTGTACACGCATGCACGCATGCACACACACAAATACACATGCACATAAATACATAAATTTTTACTAAAAGTAAAAATAATGATACAGGAAAATAGCCACAAGGAAATGTAAGAAAAATGTGTGTTTAATTCAGTCACTTTTTACATCTTAGGCATAAAAAAGTTGGAAACAGCTATGATAAGACTTTCTTGGTGCTTATATCTGGGGTGTGGTGCTGTGGATGCTTCTGTCCGTTTGTTTGTTTTGTTTTGTCTTGAAACAGGTCTCATGTAGCCCTGGTTGGCCTCCTGCTGGCTGTGTAGCTGTAGATGACCTTGAACCCTTGATCCTCCTGCTTCCACCTCCCAAGTACATCCTGCAGGCCTCAGTTCAAACACAGCCTGAGATGAGCCTTCACCTCTTGTTCTGATTCTCCACCCTTTGCCTTCACAGAGCTTATCAGAAACGGCATTCTGTGTTGTTTCATGACCGTCTTCCTTGAAGCTCATGAGGGGCAGTACTTATCCTAACTCTTCTTTGTGTCTCCAGAACCCAAACCCTGTCTGTGCCTAGGACATCTTAGATGCTCAACGAGGTGCGGCTGTGGGTGGGTAGATGGACGGATGATATACAAATGGACAGATGTATGTATGTATGTATGTATGTATGTATGTATGTATGTATGGTAGATGATGGAAGATAGAAAAATGAACATATGGGTGTATGAGTGGGTAGATGGGTGATGGATAGATAAATGTCTGACAGATGGATAAATGAAAGCTGATGGGTGGATGGATGATACATAAATGGATGCATAAAAAAGTGGAGGTGGGTGGGAGGGTAGATAAGTGGATGGATAGATGAGTGGGTGGGTAGATGAGTGGGTGGGTAGATGAGTGGGTGGGTAGATGGGTGGGTGGGTAGATGGGTGGGTAGGTGGGTTGGTGGGTAGATGGGTGGATAGATAGATGAGTGGATGGATAGATGAGTGGGTGGGTAGATGGGTGGGTGGGTAGATGAGTGGGTGGGTAGATGGGTGGGTGGGTAGATGGGTGATAGATGGATGTTCTTGTTTCCCCATTAATTTTTGCATAACTTCATTTTCAAAGGATTTATGATAAAGATATACAGTAATACATTAAGATACACTAATTAGGTACAATTCTTACATATTAATTTCAGTTTAGCTTATGTATGTGTGTGGTGCAAGGGATGGAACCCAGGATTGCATACAAGCTAGGCAAGTGCTCTGCCACAGAGCCATATCCCCGGCTCTTTAATTTTGTTCTTTTTTTTTTTTTTTTTTTTTTTTTTTTTTTTTTTTTTTTTTTTTTTTTTTTTTTTTTTTNAGCTCTGGCTGGCCTGGAACTTCCTCTATAGACCGGGCTGGTCTCAAACTTAGAGATCTACCTGCCTCTGCCTCCCAAATGCTGGGATGAAAGCATATACCAGCAGCAGCAGCAGCAGCAGCAGCACCAGGCAGTCTATAATTATGTAGCTGTGTAAATAATGCAGAACGGCAGCTGAAGGTCAAATGCAATTCCTAAAGTCACCAGTATTGGTTGCAGCCACTGCCACCATCAGCCAATGTCCATTGCCCTCCCGTGAGTGACTGCTGGTAAGAGTTAGCACATCGCCTCCTGAAGCCCTTGCCCTGTGCTTTGTGAGTAACTGCAGGTATACATTTAGAAGTGCGCAGTTTGCTTCAGGAGCTGGAGAGATGGCTCAGCAGGGAAGAGCACTGGCTGCTCTTACAGAAAAGTCTTGGGTTCAATTAGGCACCCTTTCGGACAACTCACAACCACCTGCAACTGTAGGTGCAGCTGGGAGCGGGGGTACTGCAAGCATGTGGTACACATTCTCCCAGACACTCCCAGACATAAAATGAAAATAAATCTTTTTTTAAAAAGCAGTCCACACCTGCACTTGGGCTGCCTGCTTCTTACATCATTTGTGTCATATCGCATTGTTTTATGTCGCAGCGCATGTGCTGTCTGGACGAGTCTTGAGCTTTTTCTTCACCAAAGAACCAGGAGGTTTTTACAGGATGATGTAATGAGATCTCCTTTGGTCTCTGGAACCCACAATAGATACTGCCACAGTTTTCCAAGCAATCCCCAACAGTCGGATGCTTAGGTCATTAATTTACTGAATAATCCTCTACAGTCTTGTGCATGGTCCGCACTCACCTCTCTCAGGGAGATCCTGAGAAGTTAAGTCCCCGGTCACACACATTTTAAGTTTAAGTGGCTAACCACGATTGACTTCTCACCAGCAGCGCTTAAGACAGTAGTTTGCCCAGTTCCTTTGCCAACATATGATATCAAACGTTTAAGAGATTTTGCTTTGTGTGTGCTCATGCATGTGTGTATGCCTCTGTGTGTGTGTGTGTGTGTGTGTGTGTGTGTGTGTGTGTGTGTGTTACAATCCTAAGGGAGGAAACAGAGTTGCCAAAGACCCCCTAATTACTCTTTCACCATCTGGTGGTTGACTGGGTCCTTCATATCCCTCAAGGGGTTTACCAGCCTTCTTTGTCCTCCAAGGACAAACAAGAAACCAATGTTGAACTCAGTGTCCTAGCATTGACACAGTTAAGGCCCATGAGGAGCCTATTGGGGCCCCAGAAGCTATTCCCACTTCCACATCACTCGGGTACCCATCTGCTCCCCATTTATCCAGAAAAGGTTGATTCCGTCTACCCTGCTCCCCCCCCCATTGCCTGTGACTCCAGCCCAGGCACCCTAGGTCCCTCTCTACTGGATGCAGATCAGTGCTCTCTCTTGCACAGCATTACCCCTCGGGAAGCCCTCCTTCACTCTGGCCCTATGCATCCTGCAGACCTTATCTTAAACACACCTTAAGATGAGCCTCCCCTTCTTGTTCTTGTTTTCCATCCTTTGCCTTTGTGGAACTTAACAGCCAAGACTGTGTGCTGTTTCCAGTCCATCATGCCACCATCCTTGAAGTGGGCTAGCATGGGACGACATGTTCTAATTGTTTTCTATATCTCCAGCACCAAACCTCTGATCCTATTATGTCTTAGATGTTCAACAAGTGTGGATGTATGATGGATGGATGGATGGATGGATGGATGGATGGATGATGGATGGATAGATGATGGATGGATGGATAGATGATGGATGGATAGATGGATGGATGTGGATGGATGATGGCTAATGAATAGATGATGAGTGGATGGATAGATAGATAGATAGATAGATAACAGAAGGATAAATTAATGATGCATAGGTAAATAGATATATAGATGGATGAGTGTGTAGAGAGATTTTGGTGGCTGGACAGATAGTGAGCTAGATTGGTGGATACATAGATGATGGATAGACAGATGGATAATAGATGAATAGATGGATAGATGAATGGAAAGATGGTTGGGTGGATGGATGGGTGGATGATGAATGGAGGATGGGTAGATGGAAGGGTGGATAATGGATAGACAGAATAATGGATAGACTGATGGATGGTGGGTAGATAGGTGGACAGTGGGAGATCAGATAAAGAAAGGCAGTCTAGGGACTGGGAAGAAAACACAGAGGAGAAGGAAGACACAGAAGAGTCAAGAAAGTCTTTAACACGGAGTGAGGGCTCAGGACAGTGGTGGCCTGCAGCTGGCGGAACAGATCAGCGTCAGCATCTCTTTCAAACTCTAGTCTCCTCCCCTGCTGAGCCCACATCTCAGAAGCCCATGCTGCCCCTATAGGTGACACCCAGCAAGGAAGCTGAAGGAGAGATGTCAGGAGTCCTCGTGATGAGAGCTAGCCAAAGGTAAAGTTACACACCACTGACCAACCCCGTTCACCATCAAAAACTTCAGAGAAAAATATGCAGAGTGGAAAGGAACCGGGGAGCCAGGACACAAACAACAACGTAGTTTCTGCTAGTAGGGTGTGGGGTGCAAATGCAAAGCCCAGGCTTGGACTCTGACAATATGAGTTCAAGCCTCAGGTCCTCCTCCGCAACTTCACTTGCTCATATGCAAAGCAGGCCTGACAGCCGGCCCGTTCCCACATCCGGATGTTGAGAGTGTGAGATAAGTTACACTGGAAAGCACTTGGCATGAATGAGCAAGCGAGCAAAGCGATTGGCCTTAGCAGAGCAGAGCGGACACAGATAGTGGGGGTCCGGGATGCAGGACGGCCCAAGGCAAACAACAGGACCCTCATGCTGCGCATGCGCACAGGGCTGCTTCCTGGGCTTTTTGAAGAGAGTGACCATATGACCGGTGTTCAGAAGGCTCCGGAGCTTGGCTGACATCCTGCAAATGTCATCTGGAAACTGAGCTTAGGAGGTGGTGCATGTGAGGGTGCAGGTGAGCATGCACATGTATGGACACGTATGCATGCACACATATGTATGTGCCTATACCCGTAGAAGCCACGTCTCGTTTCAACAACAGGTGTTGTTCCTTAGTCCACACTGGTGTTTGACACGGGGGAGGGGGGCTCTCCCTAGCCTGGAACTTGCTGACTAGGCACGGTGGGCTGAACTTCAAGCCCCAATGATGTTCCAGGATCAAATTTAGGCCCTCAAGCTCTTTGACTGGGCCATCTCCCTGGCCCCCAGACTGAACTTTTGAGCCAGAAGTTCATTTCTTCGTTTTGCACAGAGTCTGCAAATTGCAGTGTGCAGATTGTCACGTGTATTCAAATGCATGTATGAGACAACCTGCCAGACAGAAACAGACAGAGGTGACACTTGCTGCCATGAAGGCATGTTAGCAAATGATATCGACACCCCAGCCAGTCTCCACCCCACGGTTCTGAGCCAACTTCATACACCAACAAGCCGAGACTTCACCCAACAATAGCCCCTCTCTGTTCCAAACATCAACAGCACAAACAACCCTTCCTAGCCTTTGGGCTGTTACCCAAACACCCCCACACCCACAGGCCACAGCCTCACTCCAGTGCCAAGCGTGGGCTCCTCATGAATTTTCCCAAGGTCCTATCCAGCTCTTGGGAGGCTCAGACGGCACGAGAGGCTGCTGGCTGGTGGTTTCCATTAGCCAGGTGTCTGATCGGCTCCCTCCCACAGCATTGTCTGACAGCTATATGCTGGGCCTCGAGCCACCCAGTGCATAACCTGATAGTTGTGTTTACTGGTCTGGGCCAGAGGTTAGTAGCTGGGCCACCTTCACCAAACTAGACACTATGCCTAGTACTCAGTAAATGCACAATGAATGCTCCCTGGAACCTTTCAGACTCTTTAAAAAAAAAATACCCATTGCCCAGGGACAGAGACTGTTCACAGACAATATAAACATAAAATAAAGGAACGCTCAATTTTTATTCTGAAGAAGACTTCGAGTCTAGGCAAGATTGGAATTCTTAACAGGTTGAGCCTTTTGCAGACTGGGACTTAGGGTGGGCAGGGAAAATACAGACACACACTGGGCCTCGGCTTCCCAAACCACCACATCTAGAACTGGCATTCCCTTCTGCCGAGGTCCAGCTCAGCATCCAGTTCTCTGAGGAAGGCAGGAGGGTTGTGGCAGTGATCATGAGGGAGGGGGAAAGTTGCAATTGTGGGTACAAAAGTTGCCTAGTTTGGGTATTTTTTCTCTATGAGCCTTTGCTATTCTGTGGCCAAAAGCACCTGGCTTCTGGCAATTAACTCCTGATAGCAGCAGGGGATTAAGAAAGAAAGTTTAGTTATTTGAGCTCTTTTCTCTCTGGCTCAAGGGCCCCTTCCTGGCTGGTCAGAGAGAGGCTTGGGGTTCTTTAACTCTTCTGAGTCAGAGAGAATAAAAGAAAAGGAAGAAAAGAAGAAAGTCAGGAACATACACAAACACATAGACACACACATACACACATACACACATAGACACACACACTTTGGCCAGGCCTGACCACCTGTCTCATCAATTCCACACGTGATCATGCATACATACACATATACCTACACACATATGTATGTATATAAATATAGATAGACAGACATATACATATATATACATTTAGTGAATGGGGCAGAGTCCCAAATGCCA
Source organism: Mus minutoides (assembly GCA_902729485.2). Classification (NCBI taxonomy): domain Eukaryota; kingdom Metazoa; phylum Chordata; class Mammalia; order Rodentia; family Muridae; genus Mus; species Mus minutoides. The sequence goes on from LR752698.1 coordinate 9,129, forward strand.
CACTTTATTTTGATTTTTCTGGCAATTTATACCTTCTTAGACAAAGGTTCATAAAATTATCTCATAGGTAAAATGTTGCACAAAGGGGAGTTACGAAGGCTGTAAGTTCAAAGCACTGTTCCCTTCTATAGGCTCATTATTAGTTCCAAGCAGCAGTTTCCCATGGCCTTGCTTTATCATGGGTCTTCATCCTTGGGCCTGACCTAGAGTGAATGTTTTTCCTTGATCACAGATTTGTCCTAAGCCGATTTCTCTTCTTGGTGCAATTTATGAAAGCTCACTGTATTCCTTATTATGCAGCCTTCACTTACTATTATGAGGAGGAGGCACTTCCTATTCTTGATTCTAACTTCATTATATCTTTCAGGCAAAACAACTTGAACCATCTCCTTCAACTTTCTTCCTAAAATTATCTGAATTAAATCACGAATGCTATAATTAATTCATCTTCCATTAATTCGTCAAAGTTCATCTTCAGGTTGCTCTGCAGGAAATCTGCCCAATAGGGTGGACTGACACCCAAGAGTCATTAGGCTATGGAACAGTGGCAGGAGAGGCAGATCAGCAGTGAGAAGCAATCCTGGGAGGAAGTCTATGAAGTCTCTGAGGACCTTGCGTCTCAGAGCTCACCCATTGCAGCCATGCAAAATGGTGGGCCATCTCCAGAAAACTCACTTGTTTCTAGCCTTTCCTAGATGGCTTCTGACACCCGTTGTACTGGGAGCAGGGCAGGCAGTGAGGTGGAGCTAGTTATGTGCACCATCCGTGTACAAGTGTCTGCCGAAGCCAGCAGGGGGCACTGAGTAGCACCGTCCTGGAGTTCTAGGAGGTTGTGAGTCTCCTGATAGGGGTGCTGGTAACCAAACCTGGGTCTGCTGCAAGAACAGAAAGTGTTCTTGACCGCCGAGCAATCTCTCCATCCCCAAATGCAGATCTCAAAAATATGAAAAAGAGTTTATCGCTTTTCATATTAATATTTTTACATTGGTTACACATTGAGCTTGCGTTTTGAAACTGAGGGGGGTAAGTTAACTCATCCCACCTGCTTCTTCTGTTTGTAGTCAGCTAGAACCTTTAATTCATAGGGATTTACTAGTGCTGGATTGGGGGCTTGTCTTATAGGGATTCCTGGTTGGGTTGGTTTGGTTTGGTTTTGGTTTTTCAAGACAGAGTTTCTCTGTGCAGCCTTGGAACTCACTCTATAGACCAGGCTGGCCTCTACCTCACAGAGATCCTCTTACCTCTGCTTCCCGAGTGCCGGGACTAGAGACGTGCACCGCCACATCCAGCTCACAGTGATTCTTTTTAAAAATATTTTGGGCCAGCGAGATGACTCCGTAGGGTGCTTGCCATTAACCTTGACAACCTGAGTTTGATCCTGGGACCTACACGGAAAAGAATGAACTTTCCAAGTTGTCCTCTGACCTCCATTTGTGTGTTGAGGCATGTGCATGCGCAAAATCAATATGTAAAACGTAATTAAACTTTTTTTTTTTTTTTTTGGTTTTTCGAGACAGGGTTTCTCTGTGTGCCCTGGCTGTCCTGGAACTCACTTTGTAGACCAGGCTGGCCTCGAACTCAGAAATCCGCCTGCCTCTGCCTCCTGAGTGCTGGGATTAAAGGCGTGTGTCACCACGCCCGGCTATAATTAAACATTTTAAAAACATCCTGATATTCTACAAATCCAGGAATCAAAGGCCTGCACCAACACCACCTGGCCGACTCTTGAACCTCCTGCTTCCACGTCTCACATCCTAGGACTCTAAGTTATTTATAACTCTTGTCTCGGGGACCTTGGCTAGCGCTGAGACCCAGTGGGTGACTCTGGTAACTGAGCTAATGCTCTGGAGTGACCATGCTGCTTCAAGCTTCTCTGTCGCTGTGTGACTGGCTCTTCCCCTCCCTTACTCTCCGCCTAAAAACTGCTGTCCTCCCACACCTCTGCGGCCTCCGCTCTAACCCTCTGTCCTCTGGACCAACCCGACTCCTCATCTTCTGTCCTTTCTATCTGCCATCACCCCTCCCACATTTCCTACTTCATAAGCAGGACCCCACCCTCGATCCTTCCATCTTTCAAAGCTCAGCTGTTCTTATCAAGGCCATTCAAACCTCTGGGCTTCCAAATCCAGGGTCACCTCTCTGTCCCTGTCTTGTGTCACTTGTTAGCAACATCTAACATGGCTGACCCTCCTGCCTTCTTAGACCTTTCTTTTTTCTTGGTTTCCATAAAGCCTTCTTTCTTTTCTCCATGTCACCTTACTCCCCAACTCCCAGCTGATGGCCCAGTTAGCCTCATCTTTATTCAAGTACTAAGGGCCTACTGTGTGCTGAGATATTAACATAGTAGGTGGTCAATCAAATGTCTGCTCCCTGTGGAGTTACATTTAAAGAAAATCTTTTTTTTATTGCCCCCCCGTGTGTGTGTGTGTGTGTGTGTGTGTGTGTGTGTGTGTGTGTGTGTATGCATGAGCGCATGCGCATGTATGTGAGCTTGTGTCACTGCTCTCAGGAGTCAGTTCTCTACTAGATTCTAGGGACCCAGCTCAGAGAGAAGCAAGCTCCTCTACTTGATGAGAGCCCTACTGGTGCAAGGCAAGTCTTTACTGCTGTCTAACTCAATGCTGGCTTGTGCTAAAAGTAACCAGAGACCCCTGATCTAACCCTGTTTATTGACTTTAAAGCTCAGCCACACGTCAAGGACACAGATGTCTAGACTATCCCTGCCTGAACCCTTGAGCTGCCCCCCTTGACATGAAGGCTCAGAGATCTGGCTATCGCCAGCTCACCGTGTTGAAAACAGCCTGTTTCCTTCCCCCCACTCCCAGCCTGAACCTGTTTCTCTGCCTGTCAGTTTCCATCTCAGCCAATGGCACGGCCATCCACCCAGTTCCTCAGGCCAGAACCCGGAATCATCCCGATACCTATCTCCTCACTCAGTCCCAATCCATCAACCATTGCCGTGGGATCCACCTTCACAATCTTCCCCCTCCAGCCACCCTGATCGAGGACAGTCTCATACTCCTTGGACCACCAAGATGGCCGCCAAACTGGTTTCGCCACCCGCATCCATTCCTCGAGCCTCGCCAGAGGGACCAGTAACAATGTACATGCATGGGATCTTGTTCCTCCTCTCACTCTGGAGCCACCAATAAACAGTGTGGGAGAAGACATTTGCAACACTGAGAAGATAAAGGATTAGTAACTCGCATCTATAAACAACTCCCACGGGTCAATTAGAAAAAGGCAGCCTTGGAGAGAGAGAGAGAATTGGGTAAGGGATATGAACAGGCAGTTCACACGAGGAGCAACGCCCAGCTCCAATAAACGTTAAATTAGACGGTCTGCTCCCAGGCAATCAGGCAAACGCAAATTAAAACAAGTTGCCACTTTACACCCAAAACATAGTCAAAAGTTTAAAAGGCTGACAAGACCAACTCTTGGCAAAAGTTTAAAGACAGAGAAACTTTCAGATGCGGCCAATGGGGATAAAAAATTCAGCCTGGGGACTTCTGGGAGCCAAGCGACAACTTTTCAAGTCCCGCCTCCCCTCCCACCTGTCAATCACTCCTTCCCAATGCACTCAACCAAGTGGTGGAGAATAGGATGTGGTGACCTCCTTCTGTGAATACCTGCATCTAAAAGCTGCTGGCCACCTAGCACCCCCATTATCCTCATCCGCAAGCCAGGCCCCAACAGCATACTCATAACCCAGAGGAGCATTTTCAAAGCTCATAGCATAATTTCTGGGCAACAGATATCAGTTTAACCCATGGCAAAATTGCAAAACAACTAAATTGGGAGCCAGCAACGTGGCTCAGTCAGTAAAGGCTCTTGCCAAGTAAGCCTGATTTTTTCCCCCCAGAGCCCGATATCCTGAGTTCAATTCCTGGAATCCACATGAAAGTGGAAAGAAAGAAGAACTGACCTCCACATGCGTGACGAGGCACCTTCATACGTGTGTGTGTGTGTGTGTGTGTGTCAAATTAATAATTATCACATTTTAAAGTCTTTTTATTTCTTTTTTGACTTTACATTAGATGATCACGAGCCAGGTGCCATGTAGCAATTAAAAACAAATTAATTCCCCTGCAGAATAGAGCCTGGCGATAGAGCATTCGCTTTGCCGTTTAAGGCCAGGTACTCTGTCCCCAGCATCGTTCCTTGATAACTGATTGATAGCCCTACATCTATTAAATATTGTCAGGAAAAGGAATAAACCATGGACGGCGCTCACACCTCTTCTGTTTGGGCATGTTTAAAACTCTAAACTTGGAAACCCACTGGGGATATCTGTAGCTCAGTGGGTAGGGTGCCTGCCCACCTACCCTGGGCTTCATCCTCCAGCACTGCATAAACTGGGCGTGTGGTACACACCTGCAACTCTAGAACCTCACAGTTAGAGGCAGGAGGGTGAGGAGTTCAAGGTCATCCTTGGCTAAGTTTGGTGAGTTCAGGGCTAGCCTGGGCTACATGGAGAGATGGAGGGAGAGAAGGGAGGGGGGAAAAGAGAGGAGAGAGGGAGAACGATAATTTAGAAAAATGGCTTCCTATGACCCTGAGTGAGAAACCACAGCTTCTGAATGGTTTGGCCTGTGTGATCCAGCCACTGCTCCTGTCTTTCTCCATCTCCAGCCACTCATTAAGCTTACTGCCTTCCCATCAGCCCCAGCACTCCTGCGTGACACTTGAGCGTGACCTTCTAAAGCCTTCCCTGCCACCTCCATACATTTCCATGTTTACCTTCTGCCAAGGATAAACTCCGAGGAGTAAGAATGTTTCCATGCTTATCAGTGACGCCCCAATGGGTGGCATGTAGTAGGAGCTCAATGCATGCTTGCTGAATGAGTAGGTGTGACTTTTTCCAGGAAGCACTTCCTGAATTCCTAGAGCAGAAAATATTTCCAAGCCAGTCCTCCTTCAGCTTCTGGCACGCTGTCTCAACCGGGGACTCTGTGACTCGGGAACTGCTGACATCTGGGGATCAGTGAACATCTTAAAGTTGTAACAAAACGACCCATGTGTGGGCTCATTACACTCTCCAGAACGAAGGTTCTCAATTCTCATTAAGGGCGTTTGCCACGCCAACATACACAAACACGCACGCACACATACATACAAGCATACACACCACACTTGTCAACACAGTGTTTGTGACACCGCCATCTGTCAATTGAGCTATAACTGAACGTACACTACAGCCTGTAGATGGCTAAAAGTTGTCAAATTCCCGGCTGATTCCCAAAATGCTAGGTCTGGTTGCAATATGTCAATCTCACAAACTCTTGACTGGATGGATGGACACATGGATGGATGGACAGACAAGTGAGTGAATGGATAATGATATAAATAATTGCTTTGAGAGCCAGAGTGTCAGAGTACCATGACTATGTAACTCTGAGGCATCCGTGGAGCCTGACACATTGAGACTGGTAAGACATGGGGAACAGAAGCCTGCTCTACGAGCAAGTAAGCACCAATCATTTGAGTCCCAAACTTAACCCTTGGGTCCACCAAAGTTTCCATTTCCAGTTTAATGTTCCCACCCCATAGAGGACAGCAAACCTCTCCCTCCTCTGCCTCGCCTTAGAGGGCAGGCTGCAGGCACAGCCTCTTCTTGCCTCTGGCCAGCCCTGGAGCAGGGGTGGTACAGCGGAGATCGGATCACCAGGCCCAGCAGCCCCATGGAAACCCAACAACAAGGTGGCAAACAGACCAAGCCCTCCTGGGAAACCCGAGGCGCGGAGGACGCCTCCTTCAGTGTCTCCGGAATCCAGAATTTCTGGTGGATCAACTGGGCCTCAGGTGCAGGACACCAGGCCCATTCCATATAAAGAAATCTCAACCTCCCTAACAAGGTCCCATCGAACACGCCATCAGTGTCTTTGTCCAAGGTCACAGCATTCCACCTGGCTTCTGTGGGGTGGAGCAATCTTCCAGCCAGTAAAGGGTCCCCAACCAATTTACCCACTCGCCAACAGGCAGATCCATTAATCCATAAATCATATTACCACATAAGTCATATTACCATATAAATACTAACAGGCTGGAATAGAAATTTTGAAAGAACAAGTTTTTTTTTTTAAGATTTATTTATTTAACTATATGAGTGCTCTATCAACACATACACCTGTCTGCCAGATGAGGGCTTTGGATCCCATTACAGATGGTTGTGAGCCACCACGTGGTTCCTGGGAATTGAACTCAGGACCTCTGGAAGAGCAGCCGGTGCTCTTAACTGCTGAGCCATCTCTCCAACCCCAGGACAAGATTTTTTGATACACATATGTATGAAATAAAAGCTTATCTTGCTCTCTTTCCCTAGGGGCAAACATCTCCAGAGAACTCTGTAAACGCTGCCCAGGCAGGTTGGCCCTCAGGCAGCAGAGAAGTATTTTATACTACCAGTGTCCATGCTCCATGGTCGACTCTGTTGCCTGTTTGGGGTAGACTCTTGCTATGTTGCCCAGGCTAGCCTCAAGCCCCTAGGTTCCAGTGATCTTATTTTTTCAGCCTCCTGAGACACTGGGGTTTCAGATGGATTGACATAACTTCACTGATGTCCTATATTAAAAAAAAAATGTAGCCCCCACTTTTAATCCCAGCACTCGGGAAGCAGAGGACGGCAGATCTCTGAATTCGAGGCCAGCCTGGTCTACAGAGCAAATTCCAGGACAGCCGGGGCTTCACAGAGGAACCCTGTCTCGACAAACCAAAATAAATAAATAAATAATGTGTGTGGGTGTTTTGCTTGCATGTGTGCCTTGTATCCAGTCTCTGTGAGCATCCACGAAGGCCAAAAGATGAAGTCAGATTCTCCTGAGCTGGAGTCACAGCTGGTTGTGAGCCACCACGTGGTTGCTGGGAATCACACTCAGAACCTCTGGAAGAGCAGCCAGTGCTCTTAACTACTGAGCCATCTCTCCAGCCCCATAATCTACATTTATTTTCACATTTTTTTTAAAAAAGTAAATATTTTTTGTTCTTCTCTCATATATCATAATCTACATTTTAAACAATTTAATCTTCACAATACTATGTATGAGTCCTGTTAACAGAAAAAGAAATCCACTCAGGAAGGACTCAAGGTCCCTCAGTCAGCAAGTGTAAGATCCAGGGTTCAAAGCAGGTCATTCAAAACCCCCCGTAGCCTTAGCCCCCACCCTAGAAGTACCATGTCTGGGGTAGCTCACAGTCCTAGGGCAACCTTTACAAAAGGGTTCCATCACATTCCCGTTTTAATGATGACCAGTATCAGAGAAGCTAAGTCGTCTGCCTAAGGTTGCACAGCAACATAAGCCGTTTCAGAGTCACATCTGACTCCAAGATGTTTGCTGTTGACCCAGATATGAATCTGTTACTCCAAAAGTGCTAAGGGTGGGCCGGCCAGGCCAGGCCCATCTCCCTCCCTCTTCCCACTCTCAGATTCCAGATCCAATAAAATCTCCCTCAGGGTGAAATGCAATTATTTTTTATATTTGTTTTTAAGTGTGTGTGCGCATGTGTTTGTGTGTTTCTGTGAGTGTATATGTGTATGTGTGTGAGTGTGTGTGTATGTGCGTATGAGTATGTATGTGTGTATAAATGTGTGTATGTGCAAATGAGTGTGTATGTATAAATAAGTAGGTATGTATGGGTGTGTATGTGTGAATGAATGTGTATGTGAGTGTGGTGTGTGTGAATGTATGTATGTATGAGTATGTGTGTATGAATGTGTGTATGTGTGTGTGTGTGTGTGTGTGTGTGTGTGTACTCAGGTGAGTGCTGTACCACTGTGCTGTGTCCAAACCTTGTTCCTGAGTACAGATGCTGTCAACCACAGGTCCTCAACAGGACTGATAAGGGTCTGCCCAAATCTACAGACTGACTACCAGGATGCAGCCTCCCAAGTCCTTGTTTAGAGGGAAATGAAAGAGTAACA
>LR752698.1:17266-64814 GCA_902729485.2 Mus minutoides
TGTGTGTGTGTGTGTGTGTGTGTGTGTGTACTCAGGTGAGTGCTGTACCACTGTGCTGTGTCCAAACCTTGTTCCTGAGTACAGATGCTGTCAACCACAGGTCCTCAACAGGACTGATAAGGGTCTGCCCAAATCTACAGACTGACTACCAGGATGCAGCCTCCCAAGTCCTTGTTTAGAGGGAAATGAAAGAGTAACAAAGACATTCCAATGACCTCAGAGAATGTCTGGTGTCCTTACCAGGCAGGATCAGGGTGTCACCCGTAGTTGAAAAAACAGGGGCTCAGACAGTGCTGGTCCCAGGATCCTGAGGACAAAGGGCCTCGTCTGCCTTCTTACTCACCCTCCCTGTGGCCCACAGAATCCTCAGGGAAGCCTGGTAACGGGCTGGGAGGACAAAACTCACACTAGAGTGGGCACAGGGCTAGAGTATCTGGGCCCCACTACAGTTGGGCCCAGCCCAGCCCGCCAGGCCCTGAGCAGACATAATACAAAGGCCTTCTCAGACAGGCGGACAATTCACCCTTTCAGGCAGAGGGCGGCTAGGAAGCCATTCCAGCCCCTGCTTCCCTTTAAAGTGAATCACTCTGGTTAATGGCCCTGGGAACAATGAGCTGGGAGCAGGTGTGGGCTCCTCTGGCAAACAAGGCGCTGGATCAGAGGAACCACCCGTTCCATCCGTGCCGATGGAGATCAATGCCACAGGTACCTTAGGACCACAGAACCATGTCAACTGTGACCATTAGAGATAGCAGAAGGCTGGGGTTCACAGAGCCATGGAAAGCCAGTGTCCCAGAGACATCTAACTCCCAGAGTCACCTCAAGTCCCTGGCTATTGGGTCTGGCTCTGGGGCCAAACATTAATTTCCACAAGTGACATAATATGCAGACAGAAATAGAAAAATGAACTTATTTTAGTTTGGGTGAAAACTAGTGAGAAAGACATTCTCAGCCTGTCTATTGTGGTGACGTGTATGGATTCAGTTATGCACTGAAGCCATCTGGACCAGAAGGAAGATGGTCCTAGACTGTCATGGGGAGCCAGTCCTGGCTCTGGTGTAGAATTTCATGGAGAAGGCCTAAGCTTTATGGGCCCTGGAACTCTTAAGTCCACCATCAGCAGAGCCGGACCCTGCCCCTTAGAACAGAAGAGAGCTCAGATGTTGTATGGATGTCTGAAGCTTCATTTTGCACTCAACCGGATTCCACTTGGGGACACCGAGTCAGCAGATCAAGGTGACAAAGTTGGGGTTTGTATCCAAGCATCACCACTTTTTATTTTACTATACTTCTGGGCAAACTAGGTACCATGGCCTGTGGCTGTAGTCCCATCGATAAGGAGGATGCTGAGATTGGAGGATGCTGAGTTTGAGATCAGCATGGACCATATAGCGAAAGCTTGTTAAGGAAGGGAGGGGGGTGAGGGTTGAGGCACCGAGAAAGAGGAAGGGAATGGAGAAAGACAGAGAAGAAATTGATTAAGAAAAAGAGAAAGGAGCCAGGTATGGTGGTGCACGCCTTTAATCCCAGCACTTGGGAGGCAGAGGCAGGCGGATTTCTGAGTTCAAGGCCAGCCTGGTCTACAAAGTGAGTTCCAGGACAGCCAGGGCTACACAGAGAAACCCTGTCTTGAAAAACCAAAAAAAAAAAAAAAAAAAGGAAGAAAGAAAGAAAAAGAGGAAGGGAAGGAAGAAGGAGGAGGAAGAGGAGGAAGAAAGAAAAAGAGAGAGAAGAGAGAGAAAGCGAGCAGAGAGAGAGAGAGGGAGAGAGAGGGGGGGAAAAAGGAAAGTGGGCAGGCAGAAGACAGATAAGAGGAGAGGTAGAGATGTAGAGAGACTGAACTCCCGCCCTGGGTGGGGCCAGCCTCTCTGGAGGACCATTTGACACACTGGGCTCAATGTTCTAGCCCTGCTGTTGTGCTGAGATGGAGGCCTTGAGAACTTGGTGTCAGAAGAATGTATTTGGCAAGTCAGGACAGGTCCAATTCCTTTAGCCAAACCCCATTCCCTGCCTAATAAGGAAGACAGAGTGTTCTCTGCTTCTACCTGGGATTCTGCTGACCAGTGACCACAGAGGAGAGAAGCCGGTATCCCTGGGTTCTGCCTGAAACACCCATAGCCACACCAGGCGTCACTTTAGGTCACTGCCAGGACACACAGGAAATCCAGCTCAACTTTCCAAGGGCCTGTTATAACCCAGGCTGGCAGATGCTTTAATAAAACAGAGAGGCCTCTGCCTACCTCTAAATTGCACTCTTGAACTTGTGTGTGTGTGTGTGTGTGTGTGTGTGTGTGTGTGTGTGTGTGAGTGTGAGTGTAGACAGAGTAAAGGTTGCACACGTTCATGAAAAGAGGCAGCATTTTAAATGAGCCTTTATAGCTGGTTGCTTTATCTCTGGTTTTGTTTTGAGGCAGGCTCTCCCTTTGTAGCCCCGCCTGGCCTAAAAGTCATAGGGATCTGCCTGCTTCTCACTTCCTAACGCCAGGATTCCAGGCGTGTGCTGCCATACCTGGCTTGCCATTAAAGTTTCATCTCTAGAGCAACCCCTGGCCTTCTGCTTCAGCTTCTGATGGAGTAACAAACGTCTCTACACTTAGTCCAGCACTCCAAAAAGCTGAGGCAAAGCTAGGCGTGGTCACACCCCCACACCCACACACACCTTTAATCCTAACACTCAGCAGACAGAGGCAGGTGGATCTCTGATAGATCTCTGGGAATTCAAGGCTAACCTGTTCTATACAGTGAGTTACATGACAGCCAGAGCTACATAGTGAGACCATGTCTTAAAACTACAATCAATCAATCAATCAATCAATCAAACACAGGCAGATAGCTGAGGCAGGAAGATTGAAAGTGTGAAGCTAGAAAAACAAACAAACAAACAACAACAACAAACCAAACATCTGTTGCCAAACACTGACAATCCAGCCTGGTAAAGTGGCTCGGCAGGTAAAGGTGCTGGCCACCAAGACTGATGATCCGAGTTCTATCCCCGGGACCCACGCTGAGAATGGAGAGAATGGACTCCTGCAAGTCGTTCTTTGACTACATGAATGTCATGGCATGCACCCCCATTCACACACTTCCATACACATGCACACTAAATAAATAATAAGGTTTTAAACATGATACAAGTAAATAGAAAAAAAAAACAGGTGTTTAAAGAAAAAAAAAAAAAAAAAAGCCAGTGCTGGCCTGGTTCCTGGCTGGAGTCATATCCCGGGTCAGGATGCTATTGCTGGATTGAAGGCTTGAAGGCTTGAAGGTTGGAATTCTGCTAGGAAAGGCGCAGAAATCTCTAGAAAGGAGGAACCAGCCAATAAGAGCATCACTTTTCAGAGTAGAGGATGGGACTCGTGTGGCTGCACAATGAGCCACAGTAAAGCTGTAAAGTGAGCGCTTCCCAGGACCCACAGGGAGCAGGACATTCTGGAGTCAGAACTATCCAGTGTTGAGGACCTACTATGATAGAGACCCCATGGAGCTTGTGCCTTCGATGCAAACTGAGCTGTCCCCAGAGTGAAGGCCAATCCACATAAGACACAGTGGAATGTGAAGCCAGGCTTCCAATGGTGCAAGCAGGCTGCCTGGTAACCTAGATGCTTATGAAAAGAAAGGCCTGTGCTAAAGGAAGATGACACTGTAGAGGGTCAGCATTGAGAAGACCGTGATGGATCACTCAGTCTGAAGTCCTACACATGCCAGGAACCAGAAAACATGACCCTTCGCCTGGAGCAAGAGCAGGAGGAAGGGACCCAGGGATGGGAGAAATGGCAGAACTGTCCATAGAGATACATGAAGCCATTCCTACGGTGTTGAAAGATTTAAAGGAAAACATGATTGCCATGATGAAGAGAGAAATGGAAGGTGAAATTCATTTTTGCTCCTCCTCAGACTCCTCGTCAGAAACTATAGAAGCCAGGGGAAGATGAGACAGCTACAAAATGCTGCAAGAAACACACTGTGGACAGTGTCCAAGGTCCGACAACGAATGGGAATAGAAGCCTTTTCCAGAAAAAAAAACCCAAAAGCTGAGGTCAGGTGTGGTGTGGAACACCTTTAATTCCAACACAGAGGCAGGCAGACCTCTGTGAGTTTCCGGACAGCATGGTCTACAGAGTGAGTTCCAGTATAGCTGGGGCTATGTACAAAGAACCTGTCTCAAAACAAACAAACAAACAAACAATAAGCATATCTGTCACCAGCAGACCTGCCTGTCAGAAACAAGAAAGGAAATTGTCTAAGAAACCAAAGTGACCTGGAGCCTAAAGTCAAGAGGATACCAAAGACTAGCTCAGGTCAAAAGGGAATTTGAGTTAACACTGAGTGAGCGAGCTCTGGGTTTTTAAGCTCTAAAATGGTAAGTACTTCAAGTCAAAATAATGACAGTGCCCAGCAGAGGGTTACAATGTATCTAAAAGCAAAATATATTACAACAGTCCGGAAGACCTGATTCTGGGTGGTGCAGGGCCACTGCAAGTTTCTTTCTTGTAGAAAGACTTTCATTATGTTCATTCTGAAGCCACCCTGGAACTCTGTGGCTTGATCTGCCCTCAAATTGCTGTAATCCTCCTGCCTCGGCCCCCTTGGTTCTGGGATTAGCATGCCTACCTTCTGTTAGAGACTTTATTTATTTATTATTTATTTATTTGGCACAGATTTAACCATGTTTCTTGTTATTGGCTTGCCTTGTGTTGAGCTTTTAAAACCCAGGTGGTTCCATATTAGTAAGTTATGTGTCTCCAGAAGTGCGTCCATTTTTCTTTTTTTTTTTTTTTTTTTCTCCCTTGTTCCCGTCAACCCTGCTCGCTCCGCTCGACCCCTGCTCGCTCCGGCCAGCCCGACTTGCTCCCAGCCACCCCCGTACAGCCCCCGCTTGTTCCAGCCAGCCCCGCTCGCTCCTCTTGCTCCGGCCGTCCCTGTTCAGCCTCACTCGCTCCGGCCCCGCTAGCTTCGGCTGTCCTGGCTTGCTCTGGCCGTCCCCGTTCGGCTCTGCTCGCTCTGGACAGCCTTGCTCGCTCCGGTTGGTCTCTCCGGTCCAAGGATTCATTTCTTATTATTCTTCATAAGTACGCTGTAGCTGACTTCAGACGCACCAGAGGAGGGCGTCAGATCTTGTTACGGGTGGTTGTAAGCCACCATGTGGATGCTGGGATTTGAACTCATCACCTTCGGAAGAGCAGTCGGGTGCTCTAACCCGCTGAGCCATCTCACCAGCCCGCGTCCATTTTTCTAAAGTTCTCAATTTATTAGCCTCCTGCTCCTCCCAAGCCGAAGCTTGTTCCATTATCATCTGTTGCGTGGGTTTGCACTACAACAATTTAGATAAAGCCAACTGGTTCTTAGGTGTCCTTTCACAGAGTAGTTTCAAAGCAGTGTGTGTCACAAGCAAGATTTCGCTAAATGTTTAGAAACATTGGCTGTTTGCTCTCCTCTCCCCTATTCCTCCTCCCTCCTCCCTCCTGCCCCTTTCCTCCCCCCCCCCCCGGCTTTTTTGGGGGTGGTTGTTTGTTTGTTTTCGAGATAGGGTTTCTCTGTGTAGCCTCTCCTGTCCTAGAACTCACTCTGTAGACCAGGCTGGCCTTGAACTCAGAAATCTGCCTGCCTCTGCTGGGATTAAAGGCATGTGCCACCACGCCCGACCCCTCTTCCCCTTTCTTCCTCCTCACACTCCTCCTCCTGCTCCTCCCCTCTTCTCCCAGATCCTCCTCCTTCTCTCTGAGAAACTGGTGTGGGAATGCCAAGTGCCATCATTCTCCCATGGGTCACTTACCTGCTGGATCACCTCACTGTCACTGTCATGACCAAGCCCTTAAAGCAAGCACATTTTGTTTTGTTTTGTTTTGTTTTGTTTTGTTTTGTTTTGAGACAGCGTTTCTCTGTATATACCTGGCTGTCCTAAACAGTAGACCAGACTGGCCTTGAACTCAGAGATCCAACTGCCTCTACCTCTCAAGTGCTGGGATTAAAGACATTTGTCACCATAATTTTTTTTTAAGTCAAAACTAAATGGAATTTGCGACAATCTCTGGCAGTCCAGGCTGACTTTGAACTTCCCATGTAGCTGAGGATGACGCACTCCTGAGCCTGCTGCTCTGACTGCCAGTTACCAGGGTTACAGGCCTGAATCACCAAACCTGGCATGTTATTTTAATAATTAATCCAAAGAAGGCCGGCAAAGAGAAGACAGGAGACAAAGAAGAGATAACTGGACAGAAGACATCAATCGAGAGGGCTTAAACCCAGCCAGACCAGTGACAGCGCCAAATGTACTATTGAGCTAGGTATGTGATCCAGTTGGTAGTGAGCTTTGCATGGCATGTATGAAGCTCTGGGTTTGATCCTGGCACCACAAAAAAACTAGATGTGGTGGCATGAGCCTGTCGTCCCAGCACTGGGGAGACTGAGGCAGGAGGAGCTGGAGTTCAAGACCATTCTCAGCTACATAATGGGTTCTAGACTAGCCTGAGCTATCTCAGCAAACCAGTCATACACAAAGACTGTGTAAATTGTATGCACAGTCCTATTTAAAGGTAGTGTTTATTAGACTGAATTAGAGGAGGGGAAAACCTACTTGTACAGTTTATAAGAGAACTATCAGGTGTGTGGCTCATACCTGTATTCCTAGGACGTGGGAGGTTGAGGCAGGGGGATCACAAAGAGTTCTAGGCTAGTTCAAGATGTCTCAAAAATAAATCCTAAGGCTAAGAAAATTTTAATTTTCTTTAAATTTACTCATTTTATGCATATGAATGTTTTGCCTGCATGTATATCTGTGTACCATGAGCATGCCCGGTGCCTAAGGAGGTCAGAAGGTGCTGGATGCTTTTGAACCAGAAGTACAGATGGCTGTGAGCCAGTGTGGGTACCAGAGCCTGAACCCAGAAGTACAGATGACTGTGAGCCAGTTTGGGTACCAGAGCCTGAACCCAGGTCCTCTACAAGAACAAGTGTGTCTAGCAGTGGTGGCACACGCCTTTAATCCCAGAACTCGGGAGGCAGAGGCAGGCGGATTTCTGAGTTCGAGGCCAGCCTGGTCTACAGAGTGAGTTCCAGGACATCCAGGGCTATACAGAGAAACCCTGTCTTGAAATACCAAAAAAAGAAAGAAAGAAAGAAAGAAAGAAAGAAAGAAAGAAAGAAAGAAAGAAAGAAAGGGAGGAAGAAAGAAAAGAAAAGAACAAAACATGCTCTTAACCACTGAGCCATCTTGCCAGCCCCAAGAATATTATTCTAAATATAAAGACACAGAAAAGTTAAATGGACAAATGCCTGATGTGGACAAAATCTTCATGAAAAGAACGCCAGAGAGACTGTGTGTATCTTAATGTCTTCTCGACCTCAGAGCAATTATCAGAGACTAGTAGGGACATTTATCAGGGAGAAAGGGGTCAGTGAGTAGAGACATTCCTGGTGCATCTGAGCCTCACAGACAAGCTCCACGAGAGAGTAAAGACGACACACCCGAAGGGAGAAGCTAATGAAGCCATCACACACTCTGGAAATTTCCACGGTCGTCATTGATGATGCAAGTGGAAGCCAAAGACTGAGCAGTGTCACCCAGCTGGACCTCAGTGTCACAGCGGACACCCTGCCCACCTCAAGAGTATGGGGACAGTCACAGGCAGTGCTGTAAAACAAGCCCCAGCCATTTCAAAGACCAAAATCAGGGCCCTGATTCTGGGGCGAGATGAGGAGACCCGCCTGTTCCAGTGGATTAAGGAGTGGAAAGCAGGACCTTGCACACACTGTCCCTGAGTCCCAAGGAAGGCTGCTGAGGGGTTGCCAGGGTGGCTCCTACAGTGACCTGGAGTCCTCACATCGTTTGAGACAGCCATGCGTCACAAGGGACTTCAGGCCAGTGTAGTGTGTCACCTGCGTTGGGAGGAGCAGATAGTAATGGCTTGGGTAAGAAGTAGGCTTGTATGTCACCCATCACATGGGTGTCTCCCACTCCTGGCTCTCCTCGACATGACCCAGAGTGACTCCCTGAGCCGGAGCGTGTTCTCAGCCCACTTTCATCCCCTGCTCGAAAGATTACTCTGAGCTGAGGGCTCCATCCAGTAGCCTTCCATGTCACCTCTGGCTTCTCCCTCAGTTTCCAAAAAAGGTCAGGAAATCTCTCGGGGTCAGAGAGATGCCTTAAACAGGGGTAAAGGTATGTGCCATCAAGTGTGCTGATCTGAGTTCAATCCCTAGGAGCACACGATGGGATGGGAGATGAGAACCAACTCCCACCAGTTGCCCTCTGACCATCACAAGCATGCCTTGGTCTACGCACACCCACATGCACATATATAAATAAACACATAAAGGGGCTGTAAAACAAAAATGGAGCTCTCTAAGTACACAGCCAGGCCACCCAAAGGTGGGGCAGTGTAGCAACCCAGGGACATATAGGAAGGGTCAGCGGTGACAAAGGAAAGATAGCAAGGTCTTAGACACTTCCCCTATCCCTGGCTCTCAGCTTTCTGTTTCATGTGCCTTATCACGTACATACACGGAGAATCCATGTTGCGGTGGGGATCATGGCTCAGCAATGAGCATATGCCTCTGTGGTGGCAACTTTCTTGTTGATTCAAGCATGTCCTAGAATCCAGTTGACATTGCCAACTCTTTATCAGCCCTGGCATGTCCAGCATGGTCCACGCTCTGCTCCTCCCCCAGTTTGGTCTACCACCTGCCCTGCCTTTTAAAATTATTAAATATTTTCTTTATTTACATTTCAAAATTTATCCCCTTTCCTCATTTTTTCCTCCGAAAAGCCCTCTATCCCATCTCCCCTCCCCCTGCTCACTAACCCACCCACTCTGCTTCCCTGTCCTGGCATTCCCCTACACTGGGGCATCAAGCCTTCACAAAGCCAGGGGCCTCTCCTCTCATTGATGTCCCACAAGGCCATCCTCTGCTACATATGCAGCTGAAGCCTTGAGTCCCTCCTTGTGTACTCTTTGGTTGGTGGTTTAGTCCCTGGGAGCTCTGGGGGTACTGGTTGGTTCATATTGTTGTTCCTCCTATGGGGCTGCAAACCCTTTCAGCTCCTTGGGTCCTGCCTTTAACAAGCCACACCAAGTCTCTGTCTGTATAAGCAGTTAAAAGCTCCTGCTAATCCATCCTTATCCTTCCTCCCAGCTTATGGGGCTCAGACCAAGTGGAGCCTCTGCCAGGAAGCCTCCCCAGATATACCAGCCCGTATCTGCGTGCCTACACCACCATGGTGACCACTGGCTTAGCCTTTTGTCACCAACTCAAGGCCAGGGTGGCTCTTCAGGTCCCTGTCATTTCCCAGCACAGCACCTGCCACGCCACGTGACTGGCTGTTCTAGTTAGATTTCTGTTGCTAAAGAGCAACACATTGACCAAAACCGACTTGGAGAGGAAAGGGTTCATCTTAGCTTACAGGGTCCAGTCCATCGTTAGGGGGGCCAGGGTAGGAGCTCGAGGCAAGAGCTTGAAGCAGGGACTGCAGAGGGGTGCTGCTTACTTGCTTGTTCCTCACTGTCTTGCTAATTCACCCTACTTTCTTATATAAGCGGGGTCCGCCTGCCCAGAGATGACATTCGTTGCCCACAGTGGGCTGGGCACTCTCACATCAACCAAAATGGCCCCATGCCACAGACATGCCACAGGCCAATATAAGGAAGCAATCCCCCAGTTGAGGTTTCTCTTCCCATTGTGACTGCTATTTGTGTCAAACTGGCACAAACCGGCACTAACTAAGGAAACTAACCAGTATCCCAGCTCTCAGAGAACACTGGTATAGCAAATAATAAGGAACACATATATATCACTTTGTATCTGTCGCGCTCTGCTGCAAGCACCTGACAACGAATGGTTCACCAGGCACGGACTTGCTGAGAACACACAGCAAAAGAAAAAGGGGCAGAGCTAAGATTTAAACCCAAGCAAAGCAGCTTCGGGGTTTACACTCCCAGGCACCACACCTCACCGTGAAAGAATGAACATCGGAAGCAGAAACCAAGACACAAGTGAATGAACAGACAGGGGAGAATCTGGTGAATGAATGCCCGGCCTGCCATCCTGATACCGAGACCAGTCTGCTGTCTTCGCAGACACCCGGCAGCGTCTCTGATGAACACGCCCCAGTGACTTTCCATCTGGTGCCTCTTGGCAAGTTTTAGCTGGTGCTGAGAGAGTTGCCCTTCACCTGATTGCTTTACCGGCACCAACCGAACCCTCTTCTCCCCCACATTCCTCCATAGATCCTCTGAGCACTGGGTACCAGGACTGTGGCGTCACTGGGTTTCAGAGCTGGAAGGAATAGATGTTCAGTCCAACTGTCTATGTTCCGTACATGGGAAACCTGAGACTCAGAGGGGGCAAACAACTCAACTCACTTAAGGCCACACAGCAAATTACTGCCAGGGTCAGGGTGGGCTCAGCCATCCACCTGCCATCCACGTTCCTTTCCCTTCATAAGCACAGCAGAGACCTTATCCAGGTCTGTGAAACAGAACATACATGACAGACCTGCCATGTGATGTCACCTCAGCTATTACTGTCACTTTAGGGAGGCTGAGAAGAATTCTTGAGGTAGTCTCAATCCCCCTCTCACATTTCCGAGACTCTCCCTTATAGACCCTTCTCCCCCACAGGAGAGTCTCTGGCAGGCTGTGAGGAATGGTAAGGAGGAAAGGTAGGTTGCTCAGGACGCACTGTCAGAATCCACACACAGCCCGGGCTGTAGGTCGGGGTTGATGTGCAAGGATAGCCAGTCCACAGGGGTTGACATTCTCACATTAGTGACTCACAGGTAGGGGAGCTGGAAAGGAGAGACAGGACGGACAGACAGCAGGAACAGACTGGAAGGCCCAGCCAGGGCCAGGCGAACCTCCCACTAAGTAGCCTTGTAATCCCCTTCACAACTTTTACAGGTGGCCAAGCAGTACAGAACAGGGAGGCCCTCACTCACTCACATCTGTGTTTCCACAGAGGACATAGTCAGCTGCGGTTAGGCTCCCTCAGCTTAGGGGCTGGTGGTGACTGAGGCTTGGAGTGGGGGGGCTCGGGACCTGGATAACAGTCTTGGGCATTAGGATCTTGCAGGGGCCAGGTGTCCCCTGTAGTAGCCGGCAGACAGGTCCACTGGTGTTTGGGTGGGCGCTGTTAACACAGCCCTGGTACCGTACTGGGCCTAGTGACACTGGGGAGGCAGGCTCTGTGCAGGACAAAGCATGTTCCAGGAGGGGCAGGGAGGGGTGGACATGCAACAGGCTAAGCCCAGCACCCAGCCATGGCTTGCCTCACTTATCCTGTCCCAGGACTGAGCATGACACAAGGCATGCCAGAGGGGGCCAGTGAAGTCCTTATTCCTTATAAAGTGAGAACTGAGTGCTGAACCCGTCCCGGCTTGGCGGCTCAGCTCATTCATAGCAAAGGCATCTCTTTCAGCCCTTTTCAGCAAAGCCTTTCTCCACAGCAGAGGTGACATCATCTTTTGGTAAACACCGCCTTGAGGTCAATTTCCTTTGAACTTTCTGCTTCTGTTTAATCTGCCGAGCTTGGGGGGTGGGGGTGGGGGCGGGGCTGGCAACCCAGAGAAGAGCAAAGGTCCCCGGCTGAATCACAAGCCCAGCCAAGTTCAACTCTTGTCTGACTCTGCCGCTCTCTGGCTGCTGAGGCTTGACCCATGCAGGCCGTGTCTCAGGGCGAGTTTCTCTTGTGAAGTCACCGTTGTGGAAAGGAACCTGGAGAATGCAAAACCCTGCACCCTCCAACCCCAGGGACTTAGCAAAAGGCTCTTATGTGTCAGGCAGCACACTGGTATAATGCGCATGCTCATATTTACACGTCTACCGTGTATGCACACATACACGGGGATGGGAAATGCTGCAATCTGGTGGATTTGCACTCTCAGGTCAAATGTGTCCATAAACAAAGAATAACGCTGTTGGGATTGTTGCTGGGCTAAGAGCTGAGCTCGGCGGTAGAGGCCAGGGCTGGGTCTCAGTGTTCAGCATTTGCCTAGCATGTGTGAGGGTGAGACCCTGAGTTCGGGTCCCAGCACTGAAAAGGCAAATCTGCAATGGAGAATTTGGCTAATGGGAAGCAGGCTTCTCTCCGGTGCTCAGTGTGAAAATCCCCTTTGCTCAACACAGTCACAGCAGGAGGACACAGGGCCAGGAGCTGACCAGTGTGAACCGGTGGCTTTGAGGGCAAACATCATGAAATGGTACCACTTTAACTCATTTGGAGCTGCGACACTGTCATCCCTGGTTATGGTGTGGACAAAAGGCCATGAGTCCCCAAATACACCTGGAGCCAGTCTATCTGACAGTTGTTTGCTGAGATCTGATGAGCTCTATCACTGGTTAGTTTCTGTGACTCAAAATACTTCAGTATAAGTCACGGGCAGCCTTACCACAGCAGGCAAGCCTGCGTCTGGCTAAACTCAGAATTCACTTCCCTGAGGCACGGCACCCATGAGGCTGCCAGGTGGTACCTCGGGGAGTGTCAGCGGGGACTCTGAGGAAGTTGCTGGAGAATAAGGAACCCAGAGCTGTGACAATCCATATCCTTTAACTTCTGAGGCAGAAGAAAATGCAGGTCCCCAAACCAGGTACCTTTTCTCTCACAAAAAAAAAATATATGTCTAGTGGGCAGACCTTGGCCAACAGTGACCTGTCACCTGACCTCGTATCAAGCATCAAGAATGTCGGCCAATTGCTCCTAGAAATATGGATATCAGGGCTGACAGCTCTGGGCATATATAAAGCAAAGAGAAGAGGAGGAGAGTGGGGAGGAGAAAGGAAAGGAGAAGGGGGAGTGAGGGAGAGTAAGGAGGGGTGAGCAGGGAGGGGATGAGTAGGGAGGAGGAGCGAATGAGGAGGAAGATGAGAGGGGAAGAGTGCAAGTGGAGAGAAGGGTGATTGGGGAGGAGGGGTGAATGGGAAGGGGGGAAATAGATGAGTGGGGAGGAGGGTGAGTGGAGAGGAGAATGAGTGTGGAGGAGAGTGAGTGAGGAGGAGGGTGAGTGGGGAGGAGGGTGAGTGGGGAGGAGGGTGAGTATGGAGGAGAGTGAGTGAGGAGGAGGGCAAGTAGTGCTACATCTCCTGTGGAAGCTTCCAATGCTATGCTGTCTTTCATGAATGCCAAGTTTGAGCCATTTCTACCCTTTTGTTTTCTTTAAGACATAATGGGTTTAGTGGAAGGATGATTTAGATAACTCAAGTGTCTCTCTACAAAAATCTGAATTAGGGGGATGAAGATAGAAAGGGTTCCCTGTCCTCTATTTAGTTTCTTTTTTTTTTTTTTTTTTTTTTTTTGGTTTTTCGAGACAGGGTTTCTCTGTGTAGTCCTGGCTGTCCTGGAACTCACTCTGTAGACCAGGCTGGCCTTGAACTCAGAAATCCGCCTGCCTTTGCCTCCCGAGTGCTGGGATTAAAGGCGTGCGCCACCATGCCCGGCCTATTTAGTTTCTTGAAACTAGAGTTAAGCATCCCACACCATCCCCTGGGCACACAGAAGGAAGGAGTCAGGGAGCGAGGGGAAGGAAGGTGGACGTCCCTAAGCATCTCTGGCCCCTGTCTTGTGCATCCGGGATTTCAGATGCCGATGACAGCGTGGGCTCTGCATACAACGGTGCCAATCACAGCACTGGAAAGGTTCTAGGCTGGACTCACAGTCCAGTCAGCCCCAGAACTGACCAGGGCCAGGCAGCAGGACTCTGGAAGTGGCAGAGCTCACTTGTCCTGGCACTGTAGATCTCTATCTGGGTTAGCTCCCTCTCTGCTCACAGCCTTAGTGTTCTGGTCTGTGAAATGGGGCAATGTGAGCTCCGAGTAAGACAAGACCTATGAAGACCTCCCCTCCAGGGCAGCTCTCGGGGGGAGGTTCACTGGAGCCCCTAGCATCTGGGAGAGTTCCTTGGGTATCATCGACAGTCTTAGGAGACAGGTGCAAACAGGTCTCTGGGGAACAGTGGTGGCCTACAGCAGGAACTCTAAATGCAGGTAAGCCCAGGCTGTCTAGGTGCTGGGTGGTGCAGGCAACCCCTCCCTTAGAAAGAGAGTCACTTTAAACAAGGGCCAACCACACACTTAGCCACTTCATGCTCCATTACCACCTACCTCCGTTGACTAGAGCGATACAGCCAAGCCTTGGGTTAAATAAAGGTCACCAGGAAATCCAGGGCTCACACTCCATTAAAAACCCATAGGGCAGCAGAACCATTAGAGACCTGTTAAAGGAAGCCAGAACCAGGCTGTCACTGATCCAAGACATTCCACTGAGAATGCCTTCAGACCAAAGACACGGAGATGGACAGCCCCAGGGAGCACCTGGGCAGCCATGTTTACTGCTGTGTAACAAGACACAATGGGAACGGAAGACGGAGCTGGTTGGTAGTGGGGTGTATGCCCAGGATCACAGCACTCAGGAGGCTGAGGCAGGAGGATTGTGAGTTCAGAGCCTGGGCTACACAGCAAGGCCCAGTCAGAGGGGGAAGGAAGGGAAGTGGGAGGATGGGGAGGGGAGGGGAAATGAGAAGAGAAGAAAGGGAAATGGGGGAGAAGGGAAGAAAGAAGACTGAGATTTTGCTAGAACTGCAGCTTCTAATATCCCGTTTGAATGTGGCAGGCCAGCCTGGGCTCTGCCTACCTCTCTGGCATTCCCTATACAAAGCTAAGTTTAATAAAGCTGGTCATTGGGGTGACTTGGAGCCCAGGCTTCTTGAAGTTGAAACTCCCCTGGGGCCACTGTGACAAGCTTGAGATCCGATGGTGTCACATTTGTTGACCTATGGCCACGAGGGAGAAGATACCCCAGAGCAAACGCAGGCAAAGGGAGGTGTTCAAGAACGTGGGAGGGAATTCAGTCATGCTGGCATCAAGCAGAGCCCCGAGTGAAGGGCTCCGTACCGTCTAGATCTCAGTGTGCATCCAAAGTCTGGTTTCCTTTAAAAAAAACCACAGTTAAGATGGTGTCCAAAGAACCCTTGCTGAACCACTACCCCAGGGCTGGAAAGCAGTAGCAGTGGGGACCCTCAGGGCCTCCCTCATCTTCTGAGACTCCGGAACACAAGCCACTGGCTGCCAATGAATGAGGAGACATTTCTCAGTGAGTGTGACAGACGTCACCCACAAACACTGGAGGCCATAATATCTCAGGCTAAGATATATCCTTGATATCCATGGTAACCTTGAGGCTGGTTCTATTCGAGTCTGTCATTTCAGACTGGCCAATGACTAGGTAGAATGGCATTTTCTCCATCCAAGGGAGTTGTTTTAGTTGTTTTATCGTGTCATGTATACATGTCTGTGCACCATCTGCATGCCTAGTGCTCACAACAGGTCAGGGGAGGCCGTGGGATCCCTTGGATCTGGAGTTTGGATGGTTGCGAGCCACCACAAAAGTGCTGGGAATTGAACTTTGGTCCCCTGCAAGACCAGCCAGAGCACTAACCACTGGGCCATTGCTCCGGCCTCACCCCAAGTGAGTTCTGACATTCTCCGCTTGAAGGTATTGAAGGAGGACCATTTCTAAAGCACTTACACAGAGCCTGGCAAACAGTCAAAGTGAATTATAACTTAACGTAATTTTAGGATACATACAATATACATGAATACAATCATAACAGACAACCATGTCCTAACGTAATTACCGTGAGCAGTAATGGAAGTAATATGTTGTGGTTGATACATGAAAGAAGAAAGGCTCTTGTTGCCCTTTCCCTTGGCTTCCATTCTGCAGGAACAGGGACTGGATAACGGTGTCTGAGGATGTGGCTCCTTAGAGCACTTGCCAAGCCTGCACAAGACCCTGGGGCTAGTCTTCAGCACAAAATAAAAACAGGCATGGCAATGCACACCTATAATCCCAGCGCTTGGGAGGTGGAGGCAGGAGGATCAGGAGTTCAAGTCCCACTTCAGCTACAGAGTGAGTGTGAAGCTAGCCTGGGCTATAAGAGACCCGCCCCCAACCCCCACACGCACACACACAAGGAAACCGTCAAACGGACTGTTTCTTTCTGTGCAGGTTAACCATGTCCAGAGCTGGGGGGGTGCGGGGGACCAGGATTGTATGATGAGTTTTGTGTGTCCCCCAGGATTCCCACCCTGGACGTTTGGTCTCCAGTGTGGCAGCTGTAAGATGTACTGGAAACTTGGAGAGAGTCCTCCAAGAGCAGGTGGGAGAGGGAGTAAAGGTCGCCACTCCCTCGAGGCTCTCTTGCTGCTTGTTCGTGTGCGCCCCTCCTGCAGACAGCAGGTTCCCTTAGTGTTTCTTCCCCACAGTGTGACACACCCAGGGGACTATGTACCAGTATGTGGGCGCCATACTATTTGGAACTTCCAGTCACCAGCATCATAAGCCAAATAACCCTCTTCTTCATTAGGAAGAACCCAGCCTCAGGGGTTTTACTGTAGCAGCAGAAAATGGACCAAGATTTGGGAAGATAAAGCATTTAGCATCTAAAGAGACAAAATTCACAAGCCGATCATTCCCGGGCTTGCAAAATGCAGCAGTTAGCTGACATAGATGTGACAGCAGCCTGTGAATATTTCAATTATTATAACTATATCAATATCTTTAAAAGCTAGAGGAAAGATTAAATGTGTGTGTGTGTGTGTGTGTGTGTGTGTGTGTGTGTATTTCGTTGTCTAGTTTTGGTTTTATTTTTTGAAACAGGGTCTCATTATGTATCTCAAGCTAGCCTGAACTCACCGTTTCTCCCGTCTCTGCCCACTAAGTGTTAGGATTATGGATGTGCACCGCCACTGCCTAGCAAGACTGAACAAGTTATGTAGAGAAGGAAAGATATAAACAAGACCCAAATCAGATTCTGAGAAGTATAATTATAACAGAGGCTGGAGAGATGGCTCAGTACTTCAGGAAGACCCGGGTTCAGTTCCCAGCAACCACATGTCTGTAACTCCAGGGAATACAGTACCTTCTTCTGGCCACTCTGAGCGTACAGGCACACATTATATACATAAATACTACCAGGAATCATGGTGATTATAATAAAGAATGAATGTTTAAAAACTATATTGCAGGGCCGGGCGTGATGGCACACGCCTTTAATCCCAGCACTCAGGAGGCAGAGGCAGGCAGATTTCTGAGTTTGAAGCCAGCCTGGTCTACAAAGTGAGTTCCAGGACAGCCAAGGCTACACAGAAAAACCCTGTCTCGAAAAACAAAAACAAAAACAAAAACAAAACAAAACAAAAAAACTATATTGCAGCTGGGCAGTGGTGGCAGATACCTTTAATCCCAGCACTTGGGAGGCAGAGGCAGGCAGGTCTCTGAGTTTGAGACCAGCCTAGTCTATAGCACTCCAGACAGAAACCTTGTCTCAAAAAACAAATAAGCAAATAAACAAATGATAGTGGAATGGATAGTGGGATGGAGGACACAGGGATTGAGCATGGTGGAATGTGTCTGTAATCCCAGCACTCAGGAGGCAGAGGCAGGAGGATTACCAGAGCCAGTCTGGATAGGACTATGTGGCACCTTGTCTTAGAACCAAAAGGAGAAAAGAGACAGAAGACAACTTGTTAATTAACTTGATATGATATGGGGGCTCACAGTATGTGTGTATGCATGCATGTACATGTGTGTCTGGGTCTATGTGTCAGAGAGATGGCTCAGGAGATCAATGCTAGAACCAGAGGTTACAGGTTCAGTTCCCAGCCCCCACATGGCAGCTCACAACTGTCTTTGCACACGGTACATATACATACACTCACCATCTATCCATCCAGCCACATAAAATTCAATAGATAAGGAACTAGAGAGATAGCTCAGCGGTTAAGAACACTGACTGCTCTTCCAGAGGTCATGAGTTCAAGTCCCAGCAACCACATGGTGGCTCACAACCATCTGTAATGAGATCTGATGGCCTCTTCTGGTGTGTCTGAAGCTAGCAACACAGTAGTTATAATAAATAAACAAACAAACAAATAAATCTTTAAGAAAATTCAGTAGACAAATATTCTTAAAACACTATAAAATCATTGGTAAAACCCTGACACATTATCAGCTAAAGGGGAAGGTCACAAAAAATAACCTCACCAA
Organism: Mus minutoides; assembly: GCA_902729485.2. NCBI lineage: Eukaryota > Metazoa > Chordata > Mammalia > Rodentia > Muridae > Mus > Mus minutoides. The sequence continues at coordinate 35,303 of LR752698.1, forward strand.
AACAAACAAAAGAAAAGAAACAGAAGAGATGACTCAATAAACGCGACATCCCCAGTCAAAACCCTCCACACACCAGGAACTCAGGGAATTAAGTTTCTCACCCAGTACAGGGTGTCCACGAGAACTTACAGCTGGCACCAGTTTTAATGGAGAATTCCAAGCCGAGGCAGGAATGTCTGTCATCCGCTTTTCCATGCACAGAGCTGTCAGAATGGCTAAGACAAAAACCAGAATGGAGCCGACCACACCAAGCAATAGGGCAGAGGGAGAGAGAGAGACAGGTGCCCTTCCCACTGTGAATGGGAAATGCCACCGCTACTCAGAAAGACAAGACAGCCAGGTGGACCTCCTAGAGTGAGTCCCTAACTCTTCCCAATGTAAGTGGACACCCAGCCTCTGAAATGCTCAGAACCACAAGTATTTTGAGATTTACTTTTTTTTTTTTGGTTTTGGTTTTGGTTTTGGTTTTTTCGAGACAGGGTTTCTCTGGCTGTCTTGGCACTCACTCTGTAGACCAGGCTGGCCTCGAACTCAGAAATCCGCCTGCCTCTGCCTCCCGAGTGCTGAGATTAAAGGCATGCGCCACCATGCCTGGCAAGATTTACTTTTTAAAGCACTTGCGTGTTCCTAGGGAGACGTCTCTGGCAGAGAACCAGACTCAGCCGCAGGTCCCTCACACCTTCTACACCAGCCCCGAGCTAACTTCCTGCCATGTTTTTGGTGAGCCTTTGTTTAGACCTAGACCCATCACCCAACAGCGCCGTCATAGTAGCTGTCTCAACGTTTCAGATTCTGAGTTTTCTTTTTTTTTTTTTTTTTGGCTTTGAGAACTAGGGATGCTTCCCACATCTCTATCAGAGGGAACTGAAAACATATCCACCGGAGTTTGTACAAACCCACAGCCCTGGCCATGTATCAATAGGTTGATACAATTCGAAACAATGTTAACAAAATCAGATACAGTGTGACAATGGGAGCCCGCTGGGTATCAGAAAGGGGAAAAAAAAAGGCAGATACTCATGTGTGGGTCAACCTCAAAACCATCATGTTAAGGGAAAGAGATCCCAAGACACAGGTTGTGGGGATTTATTTACATGAATTCTAGGAAAGGGAAACTTTGAGGACAGTATCAGCTTAGAAGCCATCCAAGGGCCACAAAGGGACAGGAGGGAGATTTGGCAGTATTGGCATTTGGCTGTGGCGTGGTGTCATCATCATGGTGAGAGTTATTTGATGGTCACCAAACGGAGGGCTGGACGTGAGTGCCTTTCACCGAATGTGCAGGGAGAGTCATTACGGAGTAAAAAACTAAGGGACGGGCTGGAGGCTGTGACCTAGTTCACGTCTCTGCGTTGACATCCACGAACTACAAGCTGTCAACTTTCCAGGCAAGACTGGGCAAAAGAGGAGTTACCATGGCTACAGCCTCCCAGTCCACGGGCCGGAAGGCACATGACCTAGTAACTGCAAAGCAATGACCAGGCTCCAAGAGCCCCAAACACTGAGGGCACTGCACAGGGGGGCAGCATCCCCTTCTGAGACAGGGAGACAGGGCCAGGCTCCTTGAAGCTGAGACCTTAGAGACACTGGGAACTGGCTTCAAGTCCTTGAACACTTCCTTCCTCTCCCTACCCACCAAAGGGCTGTCTTTTTATTTATATGAGTACACTTTAGCTGTCTTCAGACACATCAGAAGAGGGCATCGGATTCCATTACAGATGGCTGTGAGCCACCATGTGGTTGCTGGGAATCGAACTCAGGACCTCTGGAAGAGCAGACAGTGCTCTTAACTGCTGAGCCATCTCTCCAGCCCAGGGCTGTCTTTTTAAATTATTATTACATTTTTAAAAGTTTGTGTGTGTACACTCATATGAATACATATATTGGCCACAGTGTACATGAGGAGGTCAAAAGACAACTTGGAGGAGTTTGATTCCCTCTTTCCAACATCTGGGTCCAGGGATCAAACTCAGATAGATTGTCAGGCTTAGCAGCAAGCCCCTTTCCCACTGAGCCAACTCACTGCCCCGCCCCCTTTAATTAAAGTAAATCAAATTCATTCTTGCCTAAAGAGTTTCCCGATATTTTTCAGGGTAATTAGAGTGTATCTGAGGTGGTGCGAACATTTGGTTAAGCTTCTCCAGTCTAACTTGGAGAGTAGCTACGGTGACCCATATGCCTGGCTCCCAGATGCCAGGAGGACCGGGGTGGCAGTAAGAACAGGGTCCTGTGGGAGGGGACCTCTTGGTCAAAGACCCTCAGTAAGACCCAGTATGCTTCATGAAGTGTCCAGAAGTCCCATATAGGCAGAGCATAGCTAACAAGCTACCTCTGGAAACCACAGGGGTGTGGGGTATAAAACTATGTTCCCAGGGGCAGGGCAGAATCTCGATATGTTATGCGATATTGTCTGTGAGTGAATCTAATTGTCTATCGCAAGGGTGTAACTTTGTCCCAGCTACCTCAGCAACCCTGAAGGGCAGAGCCAGGCTCACATGGCTTCCTTGTATACCTAGAAAGGAGGCAACAGTCTTATTGGCTGCCTGGTGTAATCGCTGGTCTTTTTTTTTTAAAGCATGCTTGTTTTCATTTATGTTTGCATATGAAGGCACGGTAGCTCCCACCTTCTATCTTGTTTTTAAGGTAGAGTCTTTCTTGTTTGAAACCTTGGTGAATACTCTAGGCTATCTGGCATATCTGCTTCCAGGAGACTCGCTCCTGAACTTCTGCTTCCCATCACACCGCGGCAGAGCTGGGATTACGGACAAAGGTCCCAACATCTAGCTTTCACATGGGCCCTGGGGATCCTAACTCAAGTCATCAGGCTCGTGCAGAAAGCGCTTTTGCCCACTAAGCTGTTTTCCTGGCCCCTACCTCGTGGTTTGTGAACATTATCTATGCATCTGATCCTTATGTACACACATAAACTCACTCCATCTTTCAGCTTAGGACAAGGAGACTGGAGTCTGGTGAGGGAGAGTGACCTCTCCAAGGTCACACAGCAATAGAGCTAAGATTTAACCATGATGCGATTTACTGGAACCCCAGAGATACAGGGCACAAGTGAGCCAGGCCTGATGGCATCTTGCCCTGGGAGGGGGCTGGCAGTAGGTAGTCTGAGGTCAGTGCTTGCCTGCTTCCCCAGCTTCCTGCCTCAGTTGTCCTGGGTGCTAGGAAAGTCAGGATTATCTCGGGCATGACTAATGCTTGAAAGATGTTCTGAAAGTTAAATCCTGTGACTAAGAGGAAGGAAGGGATGTCCCTCTGTCTTCCCACCCCAGCCCCACACAGGAATTGTTTCCCAATTCCTTCTACTGGTTTGGCAGTCTGGGTAGGGAGGTGTGGGCCTGCAGGGTTGCAACAGCCTCCCCGTCTCTATCCAGCCACCTTACCTCATCCCTCCTGTCCCACAGACGCTGCCCATGTGCCTGGAATGGACACTTGGAGCCTATAGGGGTTTTCATGACCGGGTTGAATGCAGCATCTTGACCTGTACTTGGTACCATGCCCTTCATTCATCTTCACATTTCCCTGATGACAGGGGAGGGAAGGAGGGAGAAAGGAAGGAAGGAGGGAAGGAGAGAGGGAAGGAGGGAAGGAGGGAGGGAGGGAGAGAGGGAGAGAGGAAGGAAAGGAAAGAGTCTTGCACAGTACTCAACCCATAGGTGGGGGAAGTGTTTGCTTGTTTGTTTGCTTTTGTGTTGTTAGCTTTTTAAAGTATTCTATCTTATTTTATTTTGTCTTATTTTTACCATGCTGGGGATCAAGGCCAGGCTCTTATGCATTCCAGGCAAGCACTCTCTCCACTGAGCCAGGACCCCAGCCTCTATGTGTGAGACAGACCTGGAGAGAAGAGATTCTTGGAGCCCTGTTTGCTAAGGGGAAGGAAATGTGTTACCTTCCAAGGGCCCGCTCTTTGCTGTTTTGATCGTGATCGCGGTGATGTGGTGATGCTGTTGATTTCTTTTCCAGACCAGGCTTTGTAAAGGTTCCAGGGGCTTGTGGGTCACATGATCGCAGAGCTTATCCTCCTCTTGTTAGTTAGTGTGTCAGTTTGTTTGCTCATTCATTTGTTTTTGTGACCCCCCCTTAAAAATGGAAGATCAAGGCTGGGACTGTGTGGATCAGTGGTAGTAGCTGTGTCTAGTATAAGTTTAGTACGGCATGAGGGAGAAAAGGGAAGGAGAGAGAGGAGAGAGGAGGGGAGGGGAGGGGAGGGGAGGAAGAAAAAGGCTAGGCTGTAGCTCAGTTGGTAGAGTGTTTGCCCAGCACACACAGAGTTCTGGGATCCAACTCAGCACCACGTACATTGGATGCTGTGTACTGGGAAGTTGGGCACAAGTTCAATGCCAGCCTCCATACATGTTTGAGGTCAGGGCTACAGGAGACCCTGCCTCAAGAAAGAAGGAAGGGAGAAGGGAAGAGAGGCCAAGAGAAGGCAAAAGAAAGAGGCTAAAGTCATTCTCAGCTCAAGTTCCCTGTGGTCCAGGAGTCTTACAGGCTAACCAAGACAGAGAAGAAGAGCCTTCCTGCTCCCTGGCTCCCTGCCTCACAGTGTCTCAGAAGAAAGCGAACATCCTGCAGGATGCCCACAGTCTATACCAGGGAGGCTTTTCTCAAGATCCTCTCTGGGGGCCCTTGACAATCCAGGTTCATGCTCCCCAGCGTCTCCATTCATTCACACATGGGCCCTAGATCCAAGCCCTTGGAAATAGATCTAGGACACTGGTCTACAGACAGGGGGTGACATTAGTGGCCACCCTAATAGCTCCCACAGTGTGCCCAGGGTCTCACTTCCTGCGGAGGAGGAGTTTCAGCCTCGTGGGGGTGCTATCAGTACTGATGAGCAGGGACCACAGCCTGCCTTGACCACAACCCCTCAAGAATGATCTAACCAAAGGGATAAAGTGCCGAAGAGATCAGAACTCAGTGATCCGTCACACGGAGCTGGTCTACATGGAGAAGCCACTGTGGGCCAGATACCTGAACGTCGCTGAGAGTGGAGCCCTGTAACCAAGTTTCCCCACCTCCAGCAGCCAGGTGACTGGCAGGCAAGAAAAGCAAAAGCTTTTGGTCACTACCGTAACACAGCATTGGGTCCCTGAGTGCAGGCCGCCCCAACCTCATTAAGTCTCTCCAGACATAACAAGAAAGAGCTGGTGGCACAGAGAGTCTGGGAACCTGCCAAGGCTTATTGTGGAAGTGGGGTGCCCTGGACATGACACCAGGTCCACTCCCATGATGTTTTGGAGAACGTCCAGAGCTGAGGTGCTGTGGAAAAGGCTTTTCTTTTCTTTTTTTCTTTTTCTTTTTCTCTTTTCCTTTTCCTTTTTCTTTCTTTCTTTTTTTCTTTCGAGACAGGGTTTCTCTATGTAGCCCTGGCTGTCCTGGAACTCACTCAGTAGACCAGGCTGGCCTTGAACTCAGAAATCCTCCTGCCTCTGCCTCCCAAGTGCTGGAAAAGGCTTTTCAAGTCCTGGATCAGAAAAGGCCTCACATGGTAGAAGCTGAAGAACAAGGTCTCTGTGGTCCTCTGTGCTGGTTGGCCACACTTTGGATTGTAGCATCTAAGAGGTGACACTCTGGTCTCTCGGGAATCTTATGAAGTGACATTGGGGTCAGAAATAGGATAGAGAACACTGTCAGCTAAGAAAGGTCTTTTCTGTGGCTGAGGCCCTGAGCTTGCTGAAGCTATCTTCGATGCTCAGCCCCTCACCCTGCCACGGTCCAGAACCTTCCCCTCCTGCCCTGGAGGGCTGTCATGGCTCCCTACATCTGCCTTCACTCCTCTGTCCAGCTTCCCTACCCTGTGGTCAGCTATGAGATCCTAAAAATGAAGCCCAGTTACACCACTCCAACCCAAGCCCCCCTAGAGCTCCAGCATCCTGGTCCGAGGTTTGAAATATGCTGCAGAGACTTCCACTGCCCAGCCCTGCTGTCCATTCTGCCTCAGTCTCTCGCTGTTGCTCCCTGGATGTGTCTCTGGGTCTCTGTTCCCTGTGACTGACAGTCCTCAGACCTCTTCTCCATCCTTAGTGGCGTCCAATGTGCCATTCAAAGCTCATCCAAGCATCCCCTTTCTGAGAATCCTCCAGACCCCTGATCCCCGAGAATGTAAGATTTCCTTCTCTGAGCAAGGTGTGCCCACACACAGGCTGGCCAAATATCAGTCTCTGGACTCCAGGGATGGGTTAAGAACACATGGAAAGGAAACCAGGCCAGCAGACGGGCAGGTACCTGCCTCCGCTCACTGACCACATGTGCAGGGTGCCAGCCAGGTGGAGCTGGGTGCCAGTGGGAACCCAACAGGCCAGGCAAGAAGGTGCTTGTCTGAGCCCCAAGCCAAGGGTGACCTCACCGCTGAGTCAGCCTCCCAAACACGAAGGGTGGGGGTCAGGGGTCCACCCTGCCAGAAGGGGTGGCACCTGGGACGCTGTTAACAAGCAAGGTGCCTGCTTGGGGACCGAGTTGTTGAGTCAGGGCTCGGGCAACGCCTTGGCCTTCTAAGGGCACCACCGTCCTCTTACCTGGCTCATCACTCATTAAGAGAAGAAAAAAAAAAAAAAAAAAAAAAAAAGCAAGCCACGCGAGGGAGAAGGCCAGAGCCTGGAGCTGGCCCTACTTCTCCGAGGCAGTTAGTGCTCACTCGGAAAAAATGACGATGACACCATCCCAGGCAGAGCCAAAACAGGAGCCCCAGGTGTGTGCAGGGTGGAATGCCAGGACCCAGCCTACCTCTCCCCACAGCACTGTGCCGGGGACCCCACCTGTTCAAGCCTCAAGCATACCTATCCCTTTATGGGTATCAGGGAGAGCATTTGTGAGGCCTCTGTGTCTCCCAGGAGGATCTTGGCTGTGCTATGTTACCAAGATCCTGGATCTGGGTGAAGCTGGCACACCGGTTTCCCCCAGCCCTGCCTGATGAATGTTTATCAGTCAGTCACAGAACTCCAACTGTCCCAAGCCACAGGAGAACTACAAAGTGGCTGCCAGACACCCAGCTCTTCTCAGTCCCACCATGAGTGAGCGTCAACACCACCAAGCAGAGAGATGTCACAGCTTCTCTGTGTCATCCTTGTGGAGAAAGAGACCTTGTCGGCTATTACTCTCAGGCGATGGCTGCCCCGTGGGGCCCCCACTGAGGGCGAATAGGCAGAGGAAGCTGAGCTACTGCTGTGGTCACTGGGTGTTCACCACTCAGTGTGGCATCGGGCAGAGTCCCTCTCTCTAAGCCACCTTGGGCACCCACAGCCCTCAAAGCAGTGTAGGACGGGTCTGCAAGCTGTCAGGTCCTAAGGGTTCACCCTGACACAGGCAAAAGGGTTCCCAGGATACGGGAGGCTTCGGCAGCAGGTCTACTTGCCAGGGATAGAGGAAGCTGATACAAATCGGGTGTCTGTTAACATCCACTGTGCTGAGCCAAAACCCAAAAGGGATCCATCCACAGGGTTTATGGGAGGGGCGTGTCTCTAAGAAATGTCTGACGGGGTCCTACTGTCCAGATCACCCCCAGAGTGTCCTGAGGTAGAGATGGAGAGATCCCTCTATAGAGGATCAGGTTATAGGAGGCCATGGGTGTGGAAGGTGACTCAGTTGACAGAGTGCTTGCCTGGCAGACCTAAAGCCCTGGGTTGGATCTCCCGGCACTAGGGAGGGGGATGCAGGAGGACCAAGAGTTCAAGGTTATCCACGGCTATGGAGTGACTTCAAGGTCAGCCCTGGGCTACATGAGACTTCCTCTGATAGATAGATAGATAGATAGATAGATAGATAGATAGATAGATAGATAGATAGATAGATAGAGATAGATAGATCAATCGATCGATCTTGGGTGTTATCCCAACCCAAGACAACAGGGATTCTGCTAAAAGGGGAAAATCTGGACACAGCATGTTCAGAGCAAAGGCCACAGGATGCCTGTGTGGTAGCCAGGGCAGGAGAGTGCTCTTGGCAGCCAGAAGCCAAGAGAAAGGCCACAGCCATGTCCTTGGGGCTTTTGATGGTACCAACCTACCAAAGTGTGGATCTTAGCCCTGGTCTACCCGAGGAGGAGTGCAGAATTCTCCGATTTAAGCTGCCCATCTGCGGTGCTTTGTTTAGGCACACACACACACACACACACACACACACACACACACACACACACTGTCACCTCTGGCCACTACCAAGCGAGCTGACGCAGCCAGCTGCATGAGAGTGTGACCGACAGTCGTGCGGGGCTCAGAAGGATCAGATTTGGTTTAATGTCTGTTTGCCAGCTCTCCACCCTCAGGGGCTTCTGGGTGAGGGATCGGCATGTTCATCTTGCACAGGACCCACTGCTGAGGGTTTGAGTTGTGAGAGCTCCCAGGCAGGCCCCTGCCTCAGGTCCTGTGCTTCCCCAATCACTAGCGCCCAACTTGGGACTTAAGTTGAGCATTGATTGGGAGTTAGCCTAGCCAGGCTATGACCCTGGGGCTCTGGTCTGACTTCCTGCTGTCTGGCCTCAAGGACCTGCTCGGGATAAAAGATCCCACCGTGGCTCTTATATCAGGGCTTTGGGGTGGGGACCTCACCAAACCCAAATCCCCCTAGCTTTAGCCCAGCCCCAGGTTCAACACGGGAGTGTGAAGCAAGGGTTGGGGGTCCTCAGGAGCCTTGAGTCTTAGTCACCTCCTAGGCACTTTGTCTCTGCTTGGTCCAGGTCCGGTTACGTACGGCTAGCGTGGATAATTTCCTGAAATTACCTTCTCCCACAGAACAGACTTTGGTTCCCTGCGGGAACTTGCAGTTTCTATTTATTGATTCTTCTAAAAAGTTAGCCAACCACCCCTCTGGGAGGCTGTCAGGGCACCTAGTGGAGTCTTCTAGGAGGGTCTTGTTGCTGCAGCTCAGGAAGGGGATGAGGTTACTCTCTGGTAACCTGGTGGTAGGGAGGAAATGCTGGGCCGGGAGGGACAGGGGTGGAGGCAGGAAGGGGGCCTGTTTCTCAGGGAGCCCTCCTGCCAACAGTTGTGTTTGGATAATACAGTAACTCCCGGGTAACAAAACCAGGGCCAGATCAGCAGATAAAAACAAAAGCCAGGATAATTGAGGCCTGCAGGTAATCCCTCAACCTGACCTTAGCTTCCACTTTTCCGGCCAGCGCCAGTGATGACGTGATGCGGCGTTCACGGGCAAAGTGAGGGAGCCCACAGAAAGTGATCTGGGGACAAGCAAGATGGCTGAGCCACCGAGCCGGATGACCTGAGTTCAGTCCTTGAGACCCACATGGGGTGTGGGGAGATCTTCTCCCTCAATACGCAGAAATAAGAAAATAAATGGCACTTTATTTTTTTGTCAATAAAGAGACTGGATGTTTTTGATGGACCTGGGGAGGGTAGGGCCATCTGTACCTCCTGGGAACAATGTCATGACCACTGTCCAGGCTTCCCTCTCTTACCCCCCTCCACTCAGATGATCCCCTCCCCGCCTCAGTGCCCCGGGACACACCTATGGGGGCTATCTATCTTTGCGGTGGGCTGGGTAGCTCCCCTGGGTCTTCCTTCCTGCCTACCTGGTGTTTCACTAGAGCTGGAGCCTTTGGGTTGAATATTTGGCCTCTGTACCTTGTTTAGGGCCTGGCCTAGAAAAGAAGTGTGTGCAGAATCTTTCTGGGAAGGGGCACTCTTTGGAGATGGGACATTAAAAAATCAGTGAGGAGGGCCCGACCAGAGGTGGCAGGCATGGCTGGCCCCATGAATCTAACAAGCAGATCAGGCTAGATGCTGGAGAAGTGATTCCTGCCCTTCTTCAGCACTGGGCCTCTGTCTCTTAGCACACACACACACACACACACACACACCCCTCTTGGCAACAGTCAGGGAAACTCATTGGTAGTCCGTGTGGCTGTTTTGGGCATACTCCTGACATGGGCCCCACAGTTGACATGGCCATCAAGTCCCCTCCCCATCCCATGGATCAGCTCAGACCAGCCAGGAAGCCTGGCAGCCCGTTCGTCTTAGTGACGGTGAGGGTTGAAGTGCTTAAGGATCTCAAAAGGGGAAACAGGGAATAGGAGCCTGAGGAGCCAGTCGGGCTGCCTAGGGACCATCAGAGGACTCAGGCTTGCCTCACAGTCGGGGATGTGAAGCAGCCCCAGGTCGGCCTCCATTCAGGTTCTCAAGATTCTCGTGGTTTTATTCTCTCCTGGCTCTTTCTATGTGTGGTTTTCTGCAATGGAAGAAGAGAGAGAGAGTTGTCTGAGGTAAATGGAGGCTACCTGGCCACCTTGCCATCTCATCCTTGGGACCCTCATCATTCCAGCTAAGAAGCACACTACACAGAGTCCTTCTCTACAGGGTCTCAAGTCTCCCCAGGTCAATGAACCTCACAAGTGTGTGCACTGCACAGGGACATGGGGACTAAGAGAAGGGAGGAGGGCGGGGAGACTTGGGGGCTCCCCCAGAAGACTGAATTGGGATTGTTGCTCTGAGAACGTCCCCGAGTCCCTGCCCCCATTCAATCTTTCATTTACTACGCACAGTGGCAGTGCAGTGCAGTGGTCAACCATCCCAGAGATCCAGACCAAAGAGAAGCAAGCTTGCCCATTGGGTAGCTCGCCTCTGCTTAGACCAACGACCCAGTGTGATCAAAGCGGGGGTTTGCTGAGGCATCATGGGATTGCCCTCTGACCTCTGACCTCCAGTTCTCACAGTATCCCAGGGGTTTCCTAGAGAAGAGGGACCCAGCCACCAACAAAAGGTGGGGACCCAGGATGGCATCAGAGCCAGGTCTCCCTTGGGACGCTCAGCAGCAATGTCTCCTCTGTCTACCCTGGAAATACTGGAAATGCATACTCTAGACAGTTCTCTGAGGCTGGGAAGACAGAAGCCCCAGCTCCCTGAGATGGGCCACAGCCGCCCTTGGTAGCCCATCACTTAACGTCATAGGCACAGAAGTGCTTGCGATCCAGGAGCCGGGGGATAACTCAGTGGTTAAGAGAACTGGCTGCTCTTCCAGAGGACCTGGGCTAAAGACTCTCAAAAATAAATTAGCGTTGAAGAGATACCTCAGTGGTTAAGAGCACTTACTGTTCTTCCAGAAGACCCAGGTTCAATTCTTAGCACACATGTTATGAGGCTCACTACTGCCTGTAACCAGGGGAATCTGCTACCCTCTTGCTGGCACACACACACACACACACACACAGTAAACAATCATTTTAATTATATTAAAACCCAGGGGGTGTGGAGACGGCTTAGTCAGGAGAGCACCTGCAGAGCAAACAGAACAACCAGAGCTCCATCCCAGAGCCCGCATAAGCCAGGCTGTGAGTACTCACAGCCCCACAGAGGCAGAGGTAGAGACCCCTGGGGCTCATGGTCAGCCAGTCTCGTCCAATGGAGTGTCCCAGGCCAGTTAGAGGCCTTGCCTCCAAAAGCAGGGAAGACAATGGCTGAGGAACAACAGACAAGATATTTCTCTGGCCTCTGTGTGTGTGTGTGTGTGTGTGTGTGCATACGTGCGCACATGTACACGTGTTTGTGCATGAAAGCATGTGGGCTCTGTAAGATAGATAAAAAGCAGTGTGACATTTAGTTGTGTGTAGGGTGTGTGTGTGTGTGTACATGTGTATACACAGAGTATGTGTCCTTGTGTATGTGTACTCACAGGGTATATGTGTGTGAATGTGTATGAGTGTGTATGAGAGTGTGTGTGTGTGTGTATGTGTGTGTGTGTATCAACTCTGCCTGCAGCTGACATAAAGTCTCTCAATCACTACATGTGTGTCACGAGTATATGCCAAGACTGTGATGTCTTGGTGACTGGACAGCTGTCAGTCACCCTAGTGAGCAATACAGATTCGAGCAGTATCTGGGAGGCTCCCTGCGTCTTATAATTGGCTCCCAAGGCCAGGTTCGAACCTTGGATTTTTCTTCTGTAAGCTTAGAATAATAGTTTGTAGACAACACTTACTCTGGTCCAGACAAATGTCTTGACTCCTCATTCCAGCGTCTATTGTTCAACATCCCAGCTTACAGGAGGGAGGGCTGAGGCACGGAGGGTCGAGTAACTTGCTCAAGTCATATAGCAGGCATGTGGGAGACCTGGGATTCAAACCCAGGCCCTGAGGTGTCTGAAAGAACCGAGGTAAGGACTTTGCCAAAGTTCTTGGCCCCAGCTGGCACACGGATGCAGTCATCTGGTGCTGCTGCCTCTCACCTGGGTAAGAGGGTGTGGGAAGAGCCCCTGGCTGACCTCTCAAAGCCTAGGGCACTCTCGGGTCACAACTCCCAGGAAGCAGTTTCTCTGTGCCACCTCCAGCAGAGTCTGAAAAGGGAATTCACCCTGCGTCTCCCTCAGAGCTTGGCATGGAGGACGGTGCAGGTGTATGATCAGGCTTCGGGCTGATGACTCTCTGGGACAGTGGGTGGCTAAGAAGACGGCTTAGGTAGGAAAGGCCATGCCTTCAGTTCCGAGGACCAGGCTATGTCAGGAGTGAGGTGTGGGCACCCTGTCTGGGTCCTAATGCTGGCTTCTTTAAAGGTAGAAGATAAACCAACCTCACAGGTCAAAGGACTCTGAGACTGGTTGTGGCCATGGTTACAGACGAGAGCAGAAACCCATGCTAGTTAGAGGATGCTCTCCCCACAGTGAGCTAAAGATCCGCTGCAAGGAGGCTGGGGAGATGGCTCAGTCAATAAAGTGTTTGCTCTGCAAACACAAAGCCCTGAATCCAATTCCCAGCGCCCACGGACAAGCTGGGTATGGTGGTACACACTTGTAATCCCGTCGCAGGGGAGGTGGAGACAGAGAGATCCTAAGGGCTCCATGACCAGCCAGCACAGCTGAATTAGCAAACCAGGGTATCAGTGAGAGACTGTCTCAGTAAACAAAATAGATGGTGCCCAAGACACGACACTTGACATGCCCCCCCCCCCCGTACACAAATGATGATTTGACTTAACTGACCCAACAGGAGTTTTGGTTTTAGTTGAAGGTTCAAGAATAGGCTCGCTTCAGGTACAGCTGGATTCAGCTGTTCTAAAAGCCACAAGTCTGCATTTCCTCTCACCCTCCAGTCTGCTGCAAAATGACCAACCCTGAGGCTGCTCTGGGCTACAGAATCAGTATATCCAGACCATTCTTGAGTCCCAATTGGATTGGTCCTACTGAGGTCACACATGGACCTCTGAACCAGTTCCTGTGGCTAGCAGGGTGCATGTATGGACTGGCTGAACTTGAGACTTATAGTGGAGATGGATGACATTAGGAAGGGGGTTGGTGCCCAGGATAGGGGGGCATAGAAACATCACTGCACCAGACCCTGGTTCCCTGTCAACAGACTACCTCCCAGCTATGTAGCCTGGTTGATCAGGCTGTCTTGGGGCTAAGCATACAAGAGAAAAGAGCAATTTTACCTGAAACTTCAGTGAGTGAATGAGATCACAGTGGAGATGCTGTGTATGGAGCCTCCTCCTGTGCCTCCTGTGCATGGATCTGTTGTGACTTTCTTTCCCTGAGGAGATATGGATAAATGCCTATTTTATACCAGATGGGGCGTCAACAACAGACCTCCACTCAGAAATGGATCCACTCAGGTGCCCCTTAGTGACCCAGTGAGTTAAGTTTCAGGAGCCTCCTGAGCCTTGTGTGTTTCCTTTATTTCTTGAGTCTTAAGAGCCTCCTAGTTCCCTCTAGAATGTTTCAATTAGGAAGAAATGGCTATTCAACAAGACCCCAGAAGATCCAGTGTCCCTTCCCTGTCTAGCAGGGAGAATAACCCAGAAGAAGATGTTGTTATCCAACTTGGAAGGTTACTATCTGTGTGCTCCAAGTCAGGTCTAGTGTCAACCCTCAATAATCCAATAAAAAGAGTCAAATTAGCCTAATGGTGGTGGCACACACCTTTAATCCCAGCAATAGAGAGGTGGATCTCTGAGTTCAAGGACAGTCTGCTCTATAGAGTGAGTTCCAGGACAGTCTGGGCTACACAGAGAAACCCTATCTTGAAACCCCACCTCCAAAAACAATGTAGTCAATGTGAGAACACTGAGAAGAGGAACTCTTCAGTGAACTCTTCAAGTCCATCTTTGTGGTCCTGCAGTGAGATCAGTTTAAATACAAGGCCAAAGACGCCTCTATCAGTGCCAGGCAAGGTGTGGTACCGCCCACCAGCTCATCATGTTGGGTTTGGGGTGGAAGCCCAGGAAACTCACTTCAGATACGAAGCTTAAAAATGACAGCTTTGCCGGGCGTGGTGGCGCACGCCTTTAATCCCAGCACTTGGGAGGCAGAGGCAGGCAGAGTTCTGAGTTCGAGGCCAGTCTGGTCTACAGAGTGAGTTCCAGGACAGCCAGGACTACACAGAAAAACCCTGTCTTGAAAAACCAAAAAAAAAAAAAAAAGACAGCTTTATTCTGAGCATTCAGGGAGGTGGCCAGCTCAGGATCGGAACTGTGTCCCTGTGGAGAAGGTATACTGCATTTTTAAAGGATGGGGACACAAAGCAAGGGGTTAGCTAGGGTGAAATTCAATGTTATCAAGTTGTATTTTGACATTATAGGTTAAGTAAGCAAGTACCCAAGGTTTGGCAGTCCCCAGGGTACCTGGCTTCAAGGCTCTTAATTCATTCTCCTAGACATTAGGTGTGGAGCTCAGAATGATAGGGGGACAAAGGAGCGGGCCAGCTGCATGTGGTTAATTAGGGCATAACAGGCAATTGGTTATATAATTTTACAACTTATGCATCTTTGTTTAGATAACAGCCATTTCTATATCCTTTACAGGATAACAAACAGTTAAGAAAACATTTGGAGAAATGGGATAGGTGTTCATTCCTAGGCCTGGGAACTTGTTTGACCTTGCCAGCGAGATGGAGACGTTGTCCTTGAGATGGCAGTACTCTGACAACGGTTTACAACAGAAGCTGTTCAGCTATAGGGAAGTCTCCACCTCCCCTAGAGCCTGGGACCTTGAATTTAGCTTCTGAAAGGTAGTACTTAGAATAAGGTTCTTCTGCTTGTTCTCTGGGATTATTGTCTGTGCCACATCCTTGCCTTGTTAGGTTGTCCAAGAGTTGTTAGGGCTGGGTGGAATTTATTTCTAGAAGACAAGGTCCCCCTATGGCTTCAGCCTTTCTTTCAGCATAAGATTACTGGGGAAATCACCATTTCTTTGTGTGTGTGTGTGTGGGGGGGGGGGTCCATGGTTTGAACAGTCTGAGAATCAGACTGAGAGACATGTGTGTCTCTTTAAAGTATCTTCACTTCTGCCAGACCTGTTTCTTTCTTTTTTTTTTTTTTTTTTTTTCCGAGATAGGGTTTCTCTGTATAGCCCTGGCTGTCCTGGAACTAACTTTGTAGACCAGGCTGGCCTTGAACTCAGAAATCCACCTGCCTCTGCCTCCCAAATGCTGGGATTAAAGGCGTGCGCCACCACAGCCCGGCGCCAGACCTGTTTCTATGTGAGCACCCTGTACAATTCCTGGCACATAATCTCAGTTGTCTGAGCTAACAGGTAGCCAACAGGTAGCACTCAGGGAACGCACACCCAGGTGGCAACAGAGGGTTCTGTGAAGGAGAGGGATCTGTGACCCCTCAAACCCCCTCAGCTGGTGACTGTGACCTCACACCTGACCAGACAACAGTGGAGATGAGAGAACAGTCAAAGCCATCCTGGGTGAGAGAGTGACACCCACTAGCAGAACTGCCTTTAATGCAGAGGACAGTCCCCTCCCTCTACCACCTCTTAGATACCTGGTATCCTGGAACAGTTTGGGACAAGGCTGAGCTGTTTCAAAGTAACAAGGAACCAAGAACAGTTGGCTTTGTTTGCTATGCACTGTGTAAGAAACTGTATCCCTAGCCCTGGACAGTTACCACATCCAGGAGAGGTGATTTCATGGGACAAGGCATGGCTTGCTGTCCCATCAGTAAACACTAACTGATAAACACTAACTAGTGTTTACGGATCCCTGATCCATGGCAAAGACTCCACTCACTGAGGCTTTGACACTGAGGTGACATCGAAACTCTGGGAGAGTCATGCCAAGCCCAAAGCCACCCTGCTGTCCAGGCAGGCCTGCAGCTACAATCAGATCTGGATAGTTCCAGGTCCTGTGACATACAGAACACTCCAACATCCTTCATCCTGTTGGTGAACCCCAGAATGGTCACCACCATCTTTCCTTGAAGACAGAGAGATGCCTTGGCAGGAATTCAGAGAACCCCCTCTATCACGGATGTTTCTGGAAGGTAGATCTGAACTCTGGTCTGTGGGAGGACAGAGGCCAGGACACTGTAGTGGCACGTCCTGAGTGTTCTGTCCCCAGGAAGGTCCTGTCAGAGGTTGAATCCTCCTCAAGGACAATGTGACTGAGTCCTGCAAGGCTGGATGCTGGGTGTCCAAAGGACTTGAAGTTCTGTCGCCAGGTTTCACATTCTGTCTGTCTGTCTGATGCCTGCTGTCAGTACTTACCCTCCATATTAGTTACTTTTCTCATTGCCTGACAGAGGCAACTTGAGGAGAAAGGCTTATGAGGGTGCACAGCCCATCATGGCGGGGAAAGGCACGATGGCAGAAGCGTGAGGCGGCTGCTCACATTCATCCACAGCCAGGAAGCAGAGAGAGAGAGAGATGGACGCTGGTCCTCAGCTCATTTTCTTTTAGAATCAGTCCAGGACCCCAGCCCATGGGATGGTGCCGCCCACATTCAGGATGGGTCTTCCTACCTCAGTTAACCCGATCTAGAAAGTCCCTCATAGACGAGTCCAGAGGCTTGTCTCACAGGTGATGCTGGATCCCGTCAAGCTGGCCATCAAGCACCACATCCCCCGGCCTGCTGCCCCCACTGCCCACTCCTGGGATTTCCTGGTTGTCTGATGCCTTCACACCGTGATGTCATTGCTGATGTCTCAACCCAGCAGCCACTCTAGTCTCTGCAGCAAGCTAACAAACCGCCCAGAACTCAATGATAGAAAATAGTCACTTCGTGGGACTTAGCCTGGGCTTTGGGGGATCAGGACACATCAGGAGCTCTGCCAGGAAGACTTGAGGCCTAGGGTGACTCAAGGGCTGGGAGCTGGGGTCATGTAGGGTCTTAACTCACATGTGCGAATGGGTCTTGGAATGTGAACATCTCTCTCCCTCTCTTTCTCTTTCTGTCTCTGTCTCTCCCTCCCCCTGCCCCCATGGCTTCTGTGAAGGACTCTGGCTTCCTCACAGCATGACAGTAAAGCTTCAAGAAGGACAGTCCCAGAAAGATGGGGAGGCTTTTATAGGCTAAGAAGATTTGGGTTTGGATCCCTAGCACCTACATAAAAAGCACACATGTGACCCAGATCTGTGGTGGGTGGAGGCAGGAGAATTGCAGGGCTTCCTGGACAGCCAGTTAGCTGACACAGTAGGCTCTCGGTTTGTTGAGAAATTCTGACCCAAGAGAATATGGAGGAGAGTGACAGAGCAGGACACCCCATGTGCTCTGACCTGCATATGTGTGCACATGGACACATGCACACATACCCTCCTCAAACACAAGAGCCGGGTCATGGCTCGGTGGTTTAAAACATGTGTGAGAGAGACCCTGGGTTTGATTCCCAGCAATGCAAAAATAAGTGTGTGTGTGTGTGTGTGTGTGTGTGTGTGAGAGAGAGAGAGAGAGAGAGAGAGAGAGAGAGAGGAGAGACAGACAGACAGACAGACAGACAGACAGACAGAGAGAAGAATTGTATGATCTGAGCTTGAAGGCCAAATGGCATCCCACACAAAGTTGCATGTAACACACAAAGTATCCTTTGTATATAAGGCTATGGCCAGGCTTGAATGCAGGGGATGTGGCCTCGTTATTGGCTTGGAGGGACACGGAGGCCATGTTACAAGAAAAACAAAGAAGGCAGACAGGATTGCAGCCTCCTCAGGAAAACTCTAGCCCACCACACATCGCTCTTCATATGGGATGTATTCACCCTGCAGTGGGAAAGGGAACACGCTGTCTCCACCCCCACCACAGAACACACACACTCTCTCTCTCTCTCTCTCTCTCTCTCTCTCTCTCTCTCTCTCTCTGCTCAGGTGCCACACCTCTGCCTCCTGGCCCATCTCTACCCACCCTGCCGGGATCCAGCTCTGACCAGCATTCCCCCTGACTGAGATGGGGCTCTTCTTGTTCACCACTCCATTGTCACCAGGGACAATGGTCTGTCTACTTACTGGTCTCCAGTAGACAGAATTCTACATACGCAAGGATGGCGTTTACCCCAAATATCACTATATTCCCTGCACCTAGCCACATTCCAGCCCCTTTAGGGTCTCCCACTGGCAACCACTCCCCCCTCCTCCAGACACCATGGGGCATCCCCTGCTCTCCCCAACTGCCAGCAGGTGCTTGGAAGGCCAGAGGGCAGGAAAGAGCTCCTCCCCTGCTGCCAAGGCCCACTGTTGTTCCAGTGAAAGAGACAACAAATTACTGGGCTCAAAGGGCAGCCATTAAAACCCGGGCATTGTTCTGGGGCTGCTAATTGCATACCTGAGGAGTGAGGCCACCTGGCCCACAGGAGTTGCCACAAACCTCTGCCCACAGTACCAGGCCCAGGGTGGTGGCAGGGAGCCAGGGTAGAGATTAGGGGAGCAGGATGAGTGGCCCCAAAGACATCACCTGGACAGCCCCTGCCCAAGGCCTGCTGGTCTACCTCTGGGTCACTGAGTCCAAAAGCCAGCATTCTTGACCAGTTTGCAGGGTGATTTTGGAGGCTAAGTGAAGACGGGAGTATATAAACTCCACAGCCCCATCCAAAGCCATGCAGAGCCCCTCAAGGCAGGTCCCACTCTTTCTGAGAGGGTTTCAAGATGACCCAGACAAGAGTGACAGGAGACGGGGACTGCCGTCTAGGAAACTGGTCCTTCAGGGGCAGTGGGCCCAAGGTCAAGTGCTCCATCTCTCTGGGGAGTTACCAGAAAACCAGGGGAGTTTACCTCAAGGCTTTCCCAGAGCCTGGGCAGGGACCTAGCTGCATTTGCCTGCTCAGGCAGCTCTGTACAGTATGTGTGAGATAGTGGGTTTTGCAGCATGTGTATGTGCATGAGTGCACATGTGTGCTCAGGTGTACATATTCAGAAGATAATACAGAATATAGGGTGTCCTGTTTAAAATTCTCATCCTGCCACATTCCTTTGAGACAGGGCATCTCACTGGCCCTGGAGCTAGGCTGGTGGCCCGCAAGCCCCAGCAATCCTCCTGTCTCTATTCCACAGAGGACCGGAGTTACAGATACACATGCAGCCATGCCCGGTCTTCTATGTGGCTGCTGGGGCATCCAACCTCAGATCCTCATGCACCATAACATGCTCTTACCCCTGAGCCCTCTCCCCAGCTCTTGTTTGTTTTTGAGACAGGGTCTTGTGTAGTCCAGGCAGGCCTGGAGCTCTATAAAGCAGATGGCTTTGAACTTCTGATCCTCCTGCTCCAACTATAGAGTGCCAGGATGATGGCTGCCTCATCGGACTTGACTTCTGTAATCTTGAAGCATCTATTGTGGAATAGAGCTCATCTATTAGCCTGTATTCAAACACCTAAGGAAGAGAGTGAGCTCATTACTGTCCTGGCTCCGTAGCAAGTCCTTATCTCAAGGGACTGAACAAAAGTCGCTGAGACTCGAGAACAGCAGCTGAGTGCCTTGGCACACACTCGAAAGAGCACAGATTTGTCTCAAAAAAATGGGGAAAGGCTGGCAGTGTAGAGTGCTTGTCTAGTATGCAGGTCACCCCGGGGTTTGAGCCTCAACATTGAATAAACCAGGCTGGTGGTACAGAAGGTGGAGGCAGGAGGATTAGAAATTCAGTCATGCTTAGCTGTAGATTAAATTTGACTTTACATATGATCATGTTTCAACAACAAAAGCAACAGCAAGCCATTGGGTCTGATGGCTAGGCATGGTTCTGCACACCTTAGGAGGCAGAGACAGACAGGTCTCTGTGAGTTCAAGGCTAGCCTGATCTACTTAGAGACTTCCAGGACAGCCAGGTCTACATAGAGAGACCCTCTCTTTTTAAGGAGGAGGAGGAAGACGAGGAGGAAGGGAGAAGGGAAGGGGAGAGAAGGAAAAAAGAAGAGGAGGAAGGAAGGAAGGAAGGAAGGAAGGAAGGAAGGAAGGAAGGAAGGAAGGAAGGAAGGAAGGACAAGACACTGGGTCAGCAGATAAAGGCCATCACTGGCAAGCCTGACAACCTGAGTTTGATCCCAGAATGCACAGGGTGGGAGGAGAGAACTTAGTCCTCGAAGTTGTCCTATGACCCCCACGTGTGTGCTGTGACCTCTGCATACCTACCTACCCACACAGTAAATAAGGGGGTGGGGGATGGGCCCAGTGTCATTATGACAGAGTGGCAGCTCATAGCCATCTAGTTCTGGAGTACCCAATGCCCCTCTTGGGACCTCTGTGGACAGCAGGCATAAACACTATGCATATTCATATGTGCATACATTCACACACATAAAATAAATTTCCAAAATACGACGGAGTGCCGTGGGTGAGGGGCTGAGGCTGGGTGCACCTCTGTTTGTTCACCCGTAGAATGAGGACACGGGTATATCTACTGCTCCTTGCACCCACCCTATGAGCTTGGAAGGCACTGTGATGGTGGCTCTCTTTGCCGACATGGGACATGGTCCATATTTGCTCACCCTGCCCCCTCCCCCACCTCAGAGGCTGCAGCTGTGGCTGGTGACTAACCCTGTGAGCAATTGAATACACACATGCGCTTGGTCTGAGGCGGTCTAGCCTACACCTGACAATGCCCCTGTGCTTTTGAAATCACGTTCTCTGGAACTGTAGAAGATAAGAAAGGTCCCTTTCCCTGTGCCAGACTGAGAACCGCCCAGTCAAGGCAGAGAACAACCCGATGAACCTGATCCGCTGAGATTCTGGGGCAGGATGATGGGAGCTGACTTGACCTTGGGCAGTGATTTCTAAGAAGGCACCTGTTCCAGGGAAGGAGGTGTACACCCCACAAGAGGATGCTGAGAGGTAAGGGTGGAGGTAGAGACAGGATGTCGTCAGTTCAACTTTTTTCTTTATTTCCTGAGCTATAAGCAAAGTGGAGGCCAGGATCAGGAAGTTACCAATTCTCATGATCATCTCATGGAGGACTTCCTGGAGGAGGTTTCTGGAGGAGTGTTAAAAAAATGGCAGGGATCAGCAAGAAGGGAAGATAAGATCCAGCTGATACAGTGAGCTCAGTAGTGTCACCACAACCATGTCAATGAGTGTGTGCTACATATGGACTTGCTAGAAGCTACACTCATGTTTGGTTTTGGACCTCCACCTTTTCTGAGACAGTCTCAAGGCTGTCTTTGAACTCAGCATCCTTCTTCCGTCTGCCTATCTCTGGAGTGCTAGGGATTACAGGTACATACTGCCACACCCAGCTTCATTCCTAAACATTTTTTTGGTTGTGGTCTATGGTTGGACACATACATGTGTGTGTGTGTGTGTGTGTGCCGTGTGTGCAGTGCCTTTGGAGGCCAGAAGGGGGCGTCTGATCTCCTTGGAGCTAGAGTTACAGGCAGTTTTGAAAAATGTAGCAATTCTTAAGGTTGTATGCTATTTTCACGTTCAGAAGCAATTGCAAACCTAAAGAACACTTACATATACCAATTGAAGAACTTTTTTTTTTTTCAAAATCTTTGGAAAGTTAACCAACAGCACAACAGCATCTCCAAATATTCTGGGTTTGTTTTCTATAAACAAGGATATTTTGCTAGCCAAACACAGTCAAGCCACCCAGTCAGGAATTCACATGAACGCCTTAACACTGCCCACTGCCACTGGCCAGACCTTATGCAATTATCCCTCTGTTCTGAAGGACCTAGTCCAATGTCCTCGCTGGCATGATGATGCCAGTGGGTCTGGTCTGGCCCCTTGGTACTTCTCCATCTAGCCTGTGCGGTGTTTCTTATGTTTCCTGGAGACATGAAAATACCTGTACTTGCCCAAATCATTGGGTTTATTGGGTTCCATACAGGAGTGTGGGCGACTCCAAACAACTGTATCACTGAACCATCCTGCCTCAGCACGTTAATGACTTCGGAAAATTGCATAGAGGGAGTGCTCTGTCCTCCATCAGTCCTGTACCATCTGGGACACAGTGACATACAGCTGTTCAAGACTAGCCTCGACTTTCTGAAGCTCAGTCTTGTTTTTGTTTGTTTGTTTGTTTTAAGAAACAGGGTTTCTCTGTTTAGCCCCGGCTACCCCAGAACTGCTCTGTAGACCAGGCTGGCCTCGAACTCAGAACTCTGTCTGCCTCTGCCTCTGCCTCCCGAATGCTGGGATTAAAGGGATGCACCACCACTGCTCCTAGGGATCCAGTCTTAAAACAAGAGGCTAAGAAGTGGCTGGGTGGAAAAGATCCTTTACTGCACAAACACGGGGACCCTGGCATCCGTGTAAAAACCTGGGTGTGACACGTGTAAGTGTAAACTCAGCATTATGTGGGGCCGAGACGGGCAGATTCTGGGGGCTCGATGCCTGGCCAGCCCAGCCAAAAAATGGTGAGCTGCAGGTTCAGTGAGAGATACTGTTTCAAGGAGAGAAGGTGGCCAAGCAACTGACAACTTCTATCTGGCCTCTGAGAAGGTGCATACATATACATATACCATACACACATACACAGAGGTGCACACATGTATGTAACACACCACACACACTCACAGAAGGGCAGGGGCTGGATATGTAGCTCAGTTGGCGAGTGCTAAGAAGCTGTTTGAGGATGTAGGACCATGACCAGGCTGGATCTCCTGACCACTCCCAGGGTCGTCCCCAAGACTCTGATTGGCTCAGAGGATGGCATTCCACAGCATCTTGCCAATGGAAGGCCGTGGGCCAACTCTATTAGATTCAGGAGATGTCATATGGCAGGGCCATCCCAAGTGACAATTGGGTTTGGTCTCCTACCGATGACATCAGCTTTGGTTGTTTAGGTGGTGGCTTTGTGAGTTTTTGTTTGTTTTAGCAACCTGAGGGACTGGGCTCGTGCCTCTCACATAGCAAGCTCTCATCTACCGAGCTACATTCCCGGCTTCAAGATCCTCTTTCTCAAGAGTGAGGAAATACGCCTTGGGCCAGTGAGAGGGTTTAGCAAGGTAAAGAGCTTGCTGTCAAGCCTGGCAACCTGAGTTCGAGCCCTAGGACTTACATGTTGGAAGGCAAGAAGTGACTCCTACAAGTTGTCCTCGACCTTCACTTGTCTGTCTCAGCACACGAACGAGTGTGCACAGGGACACCCACATACACAGTGTAATAGAAAAAAATCCCCGCCCTCATCAAACTTCCCACCTCTGGCTCAGTGGTAACAGCAGGGAGCTGAGGCTTACTGCATTTAACAGGTGACACTCACTGTCACAAGTTTAGCTGGCATTTTGTTTTTGTTTTTGGTTGTTGTTGTTTCAAGATAGGGTTTCTCAGTTTAACACAACCCCACATACCACATCCAACCCACCCACACACATACACACACACATATACACACATACACACATAAACACACACACATACACATCACACACACATCTACACATAGATACACATCACACAATACATACACACACATACATACATGGCACACACAATATACATACACAGCACACACACATACATACACAGCACACACACACACCACAGCACACACACCACACCACACCTGCCTCTGAATTTCCATGTTCTCATAGTCAACCAACCTCAGATGGAAAGTATTTAGGCGGGGGGGCGGGGGGGTGCCAAACTCCATTCATACTGAACATGCACAGGCTTTTCCTGTCAGTTCTGGAGCGAGGTGGTGTGAACTATTTGCATAGCACTTGCATTAGGTGTTATAAACACCAGGGAGATGTCAAAGTCTATGAGGAGGCCACCCCAGAACTTGGGAGGCTAGGACAGGATGATTGTGAGTTCTAGGCCAGCCCAGGCTCCATAGCACAGTCATAATCCTGGGTTAGGGAGAAGAGAGAGAAGGAGAGAGCAGGGAGATAAAAGGAAGCAGGAAGAGTCATCTAGAAATATGTTCCTATTTTATAGAAGGCGTCTGAGCTGAGCACCCGGGAATTCACCCACCCCTCTCTCCAAATCCCAACCCCATAGAAACACACACACACACACACACACACACACACACACACACACACACACCGTGCATCATTTAAGTTCCTTCTCATGGAGATATCTGGCTTCTGTTGTTGTTTGTTCCTTGTTGTGAGACAGGGTTTCTCTGTGTAACCCTGGCTGTCCTTGAAATTACCCTGTAGACCAGACCAGACCAGGCTAGCCTCGAACTCACAGAGATCTGCCTGCCTCTGCCTCCCGAGTGCTGGGATTAAAGGCGTGTGCCACCACGCCCGGCTGGTGCACACCTTTAATCCCAGCACTCAGGAGGCAGGGGCAGGCGGATTTCTGAGTTCGAGGCCAGCCTGGTCTACAAAGTGAGTTCCAGGACAGCCAGGGCTATACAGAGAAACCCTGTCTTGAAAAACAAAAACAAAAACAAAAACAAAAACAAAAACAAAAACAAAAGGCGTGCGCCACCACGCCTGGCTGGTTTCTGTTTCGATCTCTAACATGGTTGCTTACTGTGTTCAACACCTCCTTTCTGTCTCCTTCCTCTTTATCTCTGCCCGTCTTTCACTCTCTCCTCCCCTCAGGCCCTGGTACTTCCTGCCAGGCCTCCCCTCTACCTGGTCACCCCATTCTTCGATGGCTCTGTTCATTCTGTGATACTTACATGCTATGGACACCTCCTTTGACTTGGCCTGGCCAAGAGAGATACAAGCTGTGACTAGGCCCCCCAGCACCAGGCTCCTTCATCACTGAGATCCCCAAGAGCTGAGTCTGCCAGACTTCGGAGTGATTTCCTGGCTGGAACATGGAGGGACTGGAGGGAGTTTGGCTTACATAGGTCCATCTGGGAAAGGGAAGGACCTGTCAGGAGCCCTTGGCTCCTGCTGCCTCCTGCAGGGCCCTCAGGCCTCTACAGGTAAACTTGGGACAGAAGTGCTTGCTCTAAAGCATATTGGCTCTATCTTATTTGCATATTTATTTACTTATTTAACTTTGAAGCATGGTCTCATGCAGTCCAAGGTCATCTTGAATTTGCTATATGACCAAGGATGGCTTTTTTTTTTTTTTTTTTTTTCGAGACAGGGTTTTTCTGTATAGCCCTGGCTGTCCTGGAACTCACTTTGTAGACCAGGTTGGCCTCGAACTCAGAAATCTGCCTGCCTCTGCCTTCCGAGTGCTGGGACTAGAGGCGTGCGCCACCACACCCGGTGGCTTTCTTTTTTTTATTTAAAACACTTTTTAGATTCATTTAATTAGAGATATGAGTATTTTGCTTGCATGTATGTATGCAAATATCTGTGGGCATGCCCGAGGCCCACAGAAGTCAGAAGAGGGCATCAGATCCCCTGAATCTGGAGTTATGCATGGCTGTGAGCCACCATGTGGGTGCTAGTGGGGGACAAAGCCAGGCCTGAAAATGACTTTCAACTTCTGATCCACCTCCTACCACTCTTGGGATGTTGAAACAAAACCCGTGTACCACCCTGCCTGGTGTTATGTGGTACTAGGGTTCAAATCCAAGGCTTTCTGAAAACCAGACAAGCATTTCACCAACTGACCGACCGACCTAACCTCAGGTCCATGGCTCTCTTTGCCCACGGCTCTGTACAGCTTGCCTACACTGGGCAAAACTGAGTGTCGGCTGCAGCTCCGTGAACCTGTCCTGGGTGAGGCTCAGAAACTCCCCTTACTGTTGGTGCTTTGTAGACTTGGCCTTGACCCAAGTCTACAGCATCCATGGTAGGGTCAGAGACCAGACAACTGTCCCCAGCTCCCTCCAATCTGCCTCTTTCTTTGCGGATGCTTGGCTCAGGGGGGGTCCTGTCACCCCTGAGCACCTCCTGGGGATCCCTGGGTGTTTGGCTCTGGATCACACGTCACCGGAGCTAGCAGTCAACCTCTGCCCTAGAGCCCAGATTCAAGGGTTGACATTACAATGAAGGTAGTTTGGGACCCATACTCTGCCCCCACCCCCACCCCCGCCCAGTGTCCTCTCCTTTCCATTGTAACTAACATGCAGTGTGAATCTTCTGGCCTTAGCCCTTTGTGGCCTCATTGTCCCTTATAGATTCCATAACCAACACCCCTCTTAGAATGGTGGCCCCAGCCCATCTGAGTCCCACAGGCGGAAGCCAGCAGCAATGACAGCCAAATCCCTCAGTCAGCAGGCACCAGTGCCAGGACTGCCTGTGGGTGAGGGCGGCTCCCCCAGCCGGG
This sequence comes from Mus minutoides, assembly GCA_902729485.2. NCBI lineage: Eukaryota > Metazoa > Chordata > Mammalia > Rodentia > Muridae > Mus > Mus minutoides. The sequence continues at coordinate 61,588 of LR752698.1, forward strand.
AATTCGTTCACCTGCCAACGCCTCATCTTAGGTGGGGTGGCAGGCTGGGCTGGGATATTCATTAGGCCTGCACGTGTACAGGGGACCGAGCCACCAGCATGGCCGCGTGGGAGCCCCAGGGAAGCCAGATTCCTGAGGCCACGGCAACTGCACTGGAGCTGGGAGAAGCTCAGCTGTGAGTCAGCCCCACACTGAGCTCTGAATGGAGTTCCCGGCCTGGCCCCACAGGTGACGCCAGGAAGTGGGAACAGCGTGGTCCCTAAGTTCCAAGGGTGGGGAGCCGAGCCTCAGTGTGGGGTCACAGGAAGGCACGCAGAGGCAATGCCCACCAGGCAGGACCTCCCGGGGCGCTCAAGACCTCTGCCCACCCTGAAACCAGAGCAGGACCTTGGCCTCAGAACCCATCCCTGGCCCTGGAAAGGTGGGTCTGTATAAAATGCTAAGTCTGATGACCTGAGTCAAAGCTCTAGGACCTGCATGGTGGAAGGGGAGAACCAACTCGCACTGTCATCCTCTGATCACCTATGCCATGGCACACTTGAGCGTGCACATGCGCACCTCAAATAAATGTTAGCTATAAATAAACATTGAACAAAAGTGGGGTAAATGCCCCCAGCTAGAAGGACGGTGACTGGGACGGAGAGGCAGAATTGATATCTGAAGGCAGTGTGGTGACTCTGGAGCATGATGGGACATTAGGCAGGACAGAGGACAGTACGGGGTGCCTGGACTCTGAAGAGGCCCCTTGGACAGGATGACTCATGTTCTGAGCCTCGCATGGACTGAAGGTGCTCAGACAACCTGAGGAAGGGATGTTCAGGCAGCAGACAGCATGAGCAAAGGTCCTGTGGTGCACAGGCCTCAGCTTCCTGGAGGGAAGAAGAGCTGAAACTCATTCTTCTAGGCTAGCTAGCCTCACCTGCCTAGATCCCTGCCCAACCTGTGCCCAGGGTTAATTCTCTGCTTCCTTTTTACTAAAACTTGGCTTCCCTTGACTCTGGGTTTTAGAGAAAGGGCCTCAAGATGTCAAGAATTCCTGTCCAAAGACCCAGGAGTAGGAAGGACCATGGCACCTTGCACAGCTGAGAAAAATCCCCAAGATGTTAAGCCTGGGCCCCCCTTCTCCACCTGCCTGGGCTCAGGTGCTCAGACACGTGCCAGGCTGACCCTGGGGCACCACCCTGGCAGCAGGAGCTTGTCTGAGAGCAGATGATGCCATGCCTCTCTGGTCCAGGGACGAGCAGTGGTGAGGGTGATGGAACAGTGTGGCACTGTGGCAGGACAGGGATGGAGGCTGGGAATGGGTCGTGTGCTGTGCCATGGACCCCAGCTCCCCACCCTCCCAGGCCTGGCTGGGGATCTGAGATACACTGCACCAGGCTTCTGAGGACAAGGTGGAGAGGGCCTGTCCTTGGGAAGAGGAAGAAAGGAGGAAGGGAGAGGAATGTGAGGAGAGAGAGAGAGAGAGAGAGAGAGAGAGAGAGAGAGAACACACTAAAAGGCTGAGAGGAGAGGACCAGGGGCCACCTTCAGACTTGAAGTGACCTCCTCAGAGGCATGGCTATAGCACACACTCATCCGCAGCTCCCGAGGGGGCTCACCTGAGCTCAGTTGAAGAGGAACCTCTCTTGGGGGTACCCAAAGCATTTGATGTCTGCATGTGGGCAGGATGCTGGGGCTTGGGGTAGGGAGGATCCCAGTTTCGGGGTTCTGTGTCCCAGACTGCATTGGTTTAGAGGGCTGAGGACGGGGACTCCCACCGTCTTAGCTATAACAGGGTCCAAATGGGCTCATCAGGGATCGCTAACAGCCTGCTTCCGGGGATTCTGGGAGGGAGCTCTCAGAGGGGAAGCAGGTTAGTGAGGGATGGAGTAGCTTGTTCCTCCTATGGGGCCAAGCCACACCTCCCCCTCCTTCTGCAGCCCTATGCTGAAGGTGCCCTATATCTCACCCAGCAACCTGCAGCAACCAGCACTAGCAGGAGGTCCCAGACAATGTCTTCCCTACTGCAAGACACACCGCTGGGCTCCCCGGGTGTGGCTCCTCCTCCTCCACATCTGCCTGGCTTTCCTGTCTCACTTGTGCTCTCTCAACCGAGGAGCACAGCCCCAGTGCTACCTCTGTCAAGAAGTCACATGGGTTCTCCCTCCCCTGAAGTCCCAGGCTGTCCTCCCCTTGCTCAGTCATCTGGCCCCACCCCTTAACATCTTTCCCCTGCTTTGCTGGGACTCTGGATGCTATCTGCAGATTATCTCCTGCCTGCAGGTGGCCTGTGTGTTTCTGTGGGTGGTGGGGGGGGTGGAGGTGGGGGTTGGGGTTGTGGCAGGTTGGCCCTGGGTCAACACCACTCACACCTAGGGACACATGCACGGGGCTCGTGGCAGGCAGCATGTGCTTGCCCACTGTGTGCTGATCTCATGTGGGCTGGTTTAGGTGTTACTAGCTCTTTGAGGAACAGATATCTAGAGAGGCAATCTGCTCACGGTCCAGAGCGTGACAAGTGGCTGGTTGCGTGACACCAGAGCTTCTCTGTAAATTGCCCTCTATGGGTGGGAGAGATGGCTCAGCAGTTAAGAATGTCTGATGCTCTTACAGAGGACCTGAGTTCCGTTCCCAACACCCACTAGTGGTGGTTTATAACTGCTGCTAGAAAGTCCAGCTCGAGAGGATCTAACACCCTCTTCTGGCCTTCATGGGTGCAAGCACACATATGGGGATATATATATATAAACCATCACACACTGCGCTTAACAAGGCTTGCAGAATCTCTGAGGGAGCTGTGGCCACATGCACTTCAGAGATGAAGACACAGCTACAGAGCCAGCATTCACCCACCCAAACTCAGATCTGAACCCCTAGTTGTCCCATTCCCAATCCGGGTAGTTTCTCTCCCCGTCTGCTGAGAAAAGGGGACACGGGTCTTCTATAACCCACCGGAGCTCCCCTGGCCAATCTTGGCAAGCCATTTCTTTTCTTGGTGTGGTTGTTTGAGATGGGGTCTCCCTATGTAGACTTGGCTGGCCTAGAACTTCTAAATCTCCTGTCTCAGCCTCCTAAATGCTGGGACAAGCCTATACCACTATGCCTAGCTTGACAATCATTCCCCAAAATGAGCCAAGTAGCTCTTCCATGCTTTGGGGGCCACACATGGTGTCTGTTGCACACCTTGTTTCCATCCCAACATCCGACGTACGTGTAAATCTACTCACAGGCTGCCACTGTCCTGG